>APFE030270935.1:343202-361201 GCA_000404065.3 Pinus taeda | reverse complement strand
CAAGTTTGATAGCTAGTTTTTGCACAATCAATGGCTCCCAGGGGTTTTCCAGGGGGCTGAATCCAAATATGCAGTTAAAAAACCATTTTAACTGCTAAAAATCAAGATTTAACCTCATTTCTTCCGCCGGATTCCGTCACCAGAATCTCCAAAAAATCACATTATAGACAACTCCATATATATATAACATATTTGTGTTTGTCATTCCGTTAACTTTGGAAATGGGTTTCTAACACCGAGCTATGATTAGCCTTACAAAATGCAAGTTTTAATCCTTATATATCTAATATGAAACAAGCATAAAAACCCCTAAGTGGGCAGTCACTGCTTTCTAAGAAAAGATAATTATTGTAACAAGGGTGACAATCTTGACAGTCCACATCAGCAAAGAACTCGAATTCTCTGTTCTTCTGTTTTCCCACATAACAAAAAGTTGTTGTGGGGAACAATTACACGTGTTTTTGTGGGTTAAGGTTTGTTTCACATTATCTTCGTTTTATGGACGGAGATTATTGGTTAGACAGTGATAGCTATTTAGTTATTTTAAATTCATACGGTTAATTATCTAAATCATTGTTTCCGTAAAGTCGAATAAAGAAATAAAAGTAAAATGCATTTGTAGATTAGGTTAGACACAAACTACCGCAAAATCATTTATGCAGTCATGTAACTTCACATGAGGTGTTTTTTTGAGTGATATAATCATCCCATTAACTCTAATTCAATTAATAATGTTTGATGGAATCATTATAAATATGGATAAACTATAAGGGTTACTGATTCTATTAAGAAATTGGTTATGATTACATCATTTAGTGTATTATGTTTTGGATAGATTAAAAGGTCTTCTATTGGATTGGAAAGGATTTCCTTCATAAAAATCTAGTATGAGCGGTGTTTGATTTGACTATTTTATTTTCTATTTTCCCTTAATTAAGATTTTTCTTTTTAATTGATTGTTTCCCGGGTAAATGTGATTAAACTTTCTAGTATGAGCCATGTTTGATTTGATTATTTTATTTTTTTATTTTCTCTAAATTAATATTTCTCTTTATAATTGATTGTTTCAAAGGTAAATGTGAAATATAGTTTAGGGTTGGGTGAATTCATACGGGTGACTTGTCCATTTGAGGTCTTTATTAATTAGTACCATTCCCATCAGTAGGAAATAAGCAATGGGAAATTCTCTTCATAAAAATCTAGTATGAGCGGTGTTTGATTTGACTATTTTATTTTCTATTTTCCCTTAATTAAGATTTTTCTTTTTAATTGATTGTTTCCCGGGTAAATGTGATTAAACTTTCTAGTATGAGCCATGTTTGATTTGATTATTTTATTTTTTTATTTTCTCTAAATTAATATTTCTCTTTATAATTGATTGTTTCAAAGGTAAATGTGAAATATAGTTTAGGGTTGGGTGAATTCATACAGGTGACTTGTCCATTTGAGGTCTTTATTAATTAGTACCATTCCCATCAGTAGGAAATAAGCAATGGGAAATTCTCTTTATAATGGTTTTTTCTTTTTCTCTTCTCTTTGTAATGGTTTTTCTTTTTCTCTTTTCTTTGTAATGGTTTTTTTGAAAGGTTTAATAACATAGAAATATTTTCATTAGTTTTCTCTACAATCTTGATTTCTACAGAATGTCAATTTATAAATTACATTAAGATACTAGTTGTTATAGAGATAGAAGAAATGTAATTAATTATTAGGATATATATATGATTATAACTATATGAGTTTTAATATATAAATATGAATATTTTTACTATGATTTGAGTTATTTAATTATGAGATATGGTGAAAATTTAGTGTCTCAAACACGATAATATCAAATGAAACAAAAGCTGTATACATTTCATGAAAACATGAATCAATTGTGCATATATGTGGTATAATTAGAACTTTATGTGATCAATAATGAAAATATCAAGAACTGTAATTGATAATTAATGAATGTTAGAAGGTTATTTGAACATGGTATCCAGAAAAATAGATATAATTTAGTTACACCTAACATGGTATGCTTTTAAGGTTTTAAAATCTATGCATGATGTTGCATCCTATACATAGGAATGAACATCATAATATGCATTATTTTTGTGATAGGCCATTTTTTCATTATTTAGGATTAAAATTAATGCATTGATATTACAATTACCTAATGCAAACAAATTTTTAATAATTTGAATGCATTGTCCTCATGATTATTCAATACAATTTTTTGTAATTATGTTTCATCATATTATATTCTTGTAACATTGATGGACTCAAAGAGTAGCAACATCATCCTAAGTCACCGACAAAGTACAAATCACATATTGGATGAAAGTGATTATATTTTCAAAATTGGAATTAAATAATGAAAATGATATGCCTTCGCGAGGAAACCATAATTTATGAATTAATATGATGATAAATTAGACATAAAATAAGAAATTATTTTAAATGCCTAGAGCTAATGGGTCATCTCCCTATTAATGTGATATCTAATAGTACTAAAATTTAGGAGAGACAGAATAAGGAGGAAATGAGCAACTAGATCAACCTGAAGAGTGCTTGCACAAAACACTTCTATTCAATCAATCTGAATGTTCATACATATATAGGATTATGGATTTGTTGAGGAGTTGGAAGAACTTCCTCATAAATAGGATCCAAGAACTAAATATGACCCATAATATCAACTAACAACTAATCTTGAACACCCTATATTTCTCCATTATTCCAAGCTCCCCCCTTAATGGAGAAATGTTTCAAAGCATAACATGAATAACATGCATGTTGGTCTCAGTCTCAACTAGGCTTACAATGATACATAAAAAAAAAATTGATAATTGAGCTTTCATTTTTTCCTTCTTGCTAAAGGGTCCATGCTTGTTCATTTGTTGGTGCAGTTTCATCTCCACCTTTCTTCGCATAAGCTAGTGGTGGATCTTCTCCTCTTTTTTACATTTTTTAGGTCAAAAGTGGAACATTGTCATCCTTGTGACAACCACAATCTCCGTCTCTCTATTCTTTGAATCCTATATTGACCCTCAATCTGCTCACTGCTTTACTCTTCAAAGTGAACAAGATGGGATAATTTGGTCTTTCCCGTTATATTTTCCTTATTATTTTTGCCTCATGTAATGGATATTGTATTTGTTTTTTTATCGAACCCATATTATTTGTGTTTGACCAAATAAATTGTAAAATTTATATAATTGAACATTACATATTAACATTTATTAATTTTTAAAAATAATTTAATTTATTTATATCTAATTTGTTAAATTCAACAGATTATTGCAAATCGCTTAAATTTTATAACTCAGATAATCAAATGCAACACTTTCATCAGATCTACTCTTTAATCAGATTGCTCATAAGTGTTTTCATCCACTTGATAGGCCATTCTGCTACATAAGGATGCATGAAGAACACATGCATAGTAAGAGTCCATCATTTCCATCATAAAGGTTACTCTTAAGCAATTGATAGAATGCAAATCAATCCCTATAGGGTATACATGGAATAGAAAACTTTACCATCATAGATTATCCTGTTACTTCCAATATACTATGATAATCCTTAACCATCTACTACCATATTCCATATTAACTAGAGACTTTATAAAACAGTAAAAATTCCTTCACTAACATAAAGAAGATTTCCATTAGATTTATTTGGTATCCTACTCATTCATATGCATAAGAATGGAATCCAACACATGAGTAGAAATAGCATCAAACCAATACATAAGTTAAGACAGGTAACATATCCAATATTGATCCAAATAAAATAATCACAAGAAAGGTAAGAAACCGACATACAACCATTCCATGCAATGACACCAACTAAACCTCACTTGGAGGGAGGAACACCACCACCCAGCCATGAATCAACCTGATTCCCCCTGAGCTGAAGATCTTGCCAAGGATCAACTGTCCTCCATTGATCGATGCACTAGGTATTTAATACCCTCTTTCATGATTTTGTTACCATTAGTGGCATCCCTTTTCCTAGGTCTTATCTAGAAAATCTCATCTTTATCTCCCAAGATGTTTTTCCACATAAAAGCTTGCCTTTATCACCCGCAAAGCTTTTATGTTCAACGAATCTTTATCTCCCATCCATCCGATGGATATCCAATCCATCCAAGCTTATCTAGAATCCCATCTAGAAGCTTATCATGAAAGATTCATCTCTATCCCATTCCTCATGGGATTTGGAAAGAATCTCCTCTCTCTTGGTGCTCCACCCTCCAAGTGATTTATTTTATTAATTTATTTAATAATACATTTGCTTTTCATATTACATATCACCTAGCTTTCCTCAGCTTAGGTGTAGAATAGTTTAACCCACAAAGGAGGGTATCAAACCTAGCTTTCCTCAGCTTAGGTTTACAATATTCAACATAAAAGGGAGGATATCACACTTACATTTAACTTAGCTTAGGTTTACCATAATGTAGTACACAAGGGAGGGGGGTTACATACTCCCCCCCTTAAATTTTACACCATCCTTAGTGTACCACTGCATCATGTCCTCGTTCACAGGTAGCTGGTTTCTAATCAACTACTCTCATGGCTCTGCCATCTAATGCAATTTTTCCGATGTACATCTGCCACAAGGAATGCTCCCTGCATCTCTTCTTCCATAGCTACATCGATCTCAAGGAGTGCTCCCAGCATCTCTCCTTCCATAGCTACCTGTCACACATTTTTTTTCAAACCATTGGTGAGAATTTATTAATGCAAAGTTTAACTATGATAAATATTATAATCTGTTATTATTAAAGCAGCTATTTCTTATCATTTGTTTTATCCAAAGAATGCATGTCCTCTGCTTTCATTCTTTCAAGCCTTTGTGTTCTTGTCGAACATTTGCTTCTTACAGTCTTTCTGCATACAATACATCAATTAGCACATTTTCCACATTAATATGCCTACAAAGTCATAATAGATTATTTCACATCATATATAATATATAAAAATATATATAATATAATATATAGTATAGAATAGAATAGATATGATATAGATAGATATAGATAAGATATAGATATATATTATATATATATAAAATATATAAATATAATATAATATATATATATATATATATATACAATTGTAATCACGCCAAACTATGATTAACCATAGTTACTTATACCAAACTTTCCTTCTTGTGGTTAACCTCTAGGTTTGATTACCTGGCCAGACATCTATCCAATGACTACTGCATACCTGAACACAAGATATGTTATACACACCAATACACATTTCATTTTTCAACATTACAACATATGTATTCATACGGTACCCTATGTACTAATGTACGTAGTCCAACTATGGTACAACCTATAATACCATCCTCATGGTATCACCTACATGACATAAAACACATCCACACATTTTTCTCCACCATGTTAGTATCATACCAACATTCATTTATCATGGTTCATCTATGTACTGTGTAAATCAATTCCACAAGTCATGGAGTTACAATATTAGTCGCATATTATTGGATTCATGCATATTTTCCTCTTAATCATACCTTCTGCTTAATGTTCTAAAGCAGATTATTAACTCATAGTTGTTGAAGTTTAATATTCATGAGATCATTAATACACCTTGTATGTTTTACTGTTGCCCTATCTATGCTTCAACAATCTATTGAACATGCATAATTCTGTGTAGTTATACATGAAAGTTTTTACTACTTACAATCCTACATTCCTTGTAGTTGTAAGTGTTTATGATCTCAGGGTATTTACAAGTTAGCTCATTCTTAA
This sequence comes from Pinus taeda, assembly GCA_000404065.3. Taxonomy (NCBI): domain Eukaryota; kingdom Viridiplantae; phylum Streptophyta; class Pinopsida; order Pinales; family Pinaceae; genus Pinus; species Pinus taeda. The sequence continues at coordinate 355,425 of APFE030270935.1, read as the reverse complement.
CACTAAATCACCCTTTACCAAAGATGAGTTATTTATTTATGAACTTCTGTTTGAATCATGCAACATTTCTTTATGATTTCTAGACACCTTATCAATGCAATCTGATAAGAGATCCTCTCAAAATTTCTTGGTACAAATTATGATATCAATCTATTTTAAATAGATTGTTAAATATCATTTAATTGACCCAGGGATCCATACCCTTTTTGCTACACCACCAATTACTATGGTTTGCCTTCAAGGATACTTATAAGTTTTGTTATGCATATCCTTCAAAAGATGCATATGTCCTAGAAATCAGTTTTAAGTTAAATTTCCTCTTTAACCATACTTTCTTTCAACCGAAGGACGAGTCACATTGTAAGTAGATGCATTAATCAAAGGATTAATTTGACCACAATTTGTATAGTTATATAGTATTTATACTATAACATGCTCTCACCATCCTTTACTTTGGTATAATAATTATAATAATTTTATAGCAATTAGACCATTTATAAGTTATTTTTATAGCATGATGACCATAGTTTAATCTCTAACCAGAATCATAGTCTAGTTTTATGAGAATTGTGATTCTTGCATTCATGAAGGCAACATATGTAAGTATGCCATTCAAGTAATGATATTCTCCAACCATATACATTACTTCTTATTAATTTTAACAATACTTTTAATGTAATTGCTTCATATTGCCTGCTATAACATTTTTTGTTATAAAAAAACTCCTATCAATAAGATTAATAACCTTCAATTTCTTTGTCTAGCATGACTCTTAACATAGTCACGCATACATTGCCTATTTACTATTGGCATATATCAGTCCAAGCATGCATGCTATCAATATATAACTTCAATATAGTTCAAATCCCCTGCATGTAGGAAAAAACCAAAGTTCTACATGTTACGCATATTTGTAAGCACTGATAGCAGCATAACATTGATTCTACAAATCACAACCCACTAATCCTTGCTCAACATACAGTCTATCATAACACAATAACAACTCCACCCTATTTTACTAATATAATAATTAGGTTAATCATGCTTTTTCCTTCTACATAACATACTCCCTTTTAATAGGCATTAGGGTAACCAATATCTTTATGATTGTTGAGCAATGAATTTTACTTTCTTTCAACATGTAAGAGACTATCAATACCAGAATTTGTGCAAAAGTGCTTACATGGAATATTCCTATGACTCATTACTATGCAACTATACTATACCATTTGATAGTACAATATTCTTACAAGTCTATAATACTACACACACATGTGCTTGCATTGTAAATTCATATAACTCATTAATATGCATGGATATTAAGCATATTCCTCTCTAACATGTTTATCTCAATGACTACTTAACAAGACTATGGTAACAACATGTAAACTATCCATGACAAGGCATGGGTATATATATCATTACACAACAATTCAACAATGATACAAACACGATTTTCTTTATCTATCCTTCTTTTCTAGAGTTAGGTGATTTTATTTAGCCATATATCTATACCGTAATTGTACTAATCACTAATTTAAATCTCTTTGTCATTCACAATACCAATTTTTCTCATGTTTCCTTTTATGTACTCTAAATGCTATCATGCATGAATATGTATTTTTCCTTCACTTTTGATGCCACAATCTCCACATGATCAACCAACTATTTTGGAGAATTACATGAAAAATCAACCTAACAAAATAACCAAATTTTACAAGTAGAAAATTTCCTCAGAAATCATTATACATATGGATTTAACTCTTCTACCTAATTTGAAATGAGCAGTCATTTTCTTAACCCCATGCAAACTACTTTTCTCATCAAAAAAAGTTTTCACATCTATGTTGCACGTATCTCAACAATTCTATTTTGCAATATACAATTAAACAATTACTGAACTCATTCATCATGCTTTATGTAGAATTAACCACAAAGCAAACATTTTTAGAAAACATGTTTTACATGTTTTACCATATTTTAGTTAATTTTTTTTCCCTTTCCTTTCAGATTTCACGCTTACTTTTGTAACTATACTTCATAAATTCCTTTATCTCAACTTGATCTTATGCTTCAAAAAAATAATATGTTCATGACTTTATTGTCACTGGCATGATCGCCTTCCTAGCCCAGCCCATCCACACATCATCACATAACTTACCATGTGCACGAAATGCAATTGTATGCATGAACCAAAATTCACATATATATTAACATAGTTTTGAGAAACTGTGAACCTAAAGAAGTTTCACATTTCCATGTTATTTCATGAAAACAAGTTGTGTAATTGAATTAAACTCGCATTTTTTTAACTGAACTAAGTATCTCTAATGTACAAAAATATAAATTTTACATATTACATTAAATTTAATTTGTAATATAGTATGCACTTTTAATTTATGTGCATCACAGGAATTTACTTATAACATAAATAAAAACCCAGGCAAAGTGAAAGCATTTAATTTGTACATTTAATTTTATTAATTCTACTCACTTCATTTGACTTTTTGATTTCTTTTCCTGGTGAATAGTTATATTTAATTTTATTAATTCCACTAACTTCATTTCACTTTTTGTTTTCTTTCCACGTTGAATAGTTATAGATTTGAAAAATCAATTTCTGCACATTTGCCACTATGCTGGTGACATCTAGTAATATATCCATACAATGTGCAAACCGCATACCTATTTCATAATTTGAAGGCTGTAATTAGCAATGTTTCAACTTTGCCAACGGAGGTTTACATTACGTACATGATCTTTCTCTTGGTAAATACAAAACCAGTTTTCATTCGTATCTGACTTCAAACAAAATAATAATTGAAAGAGACGCAAGTAATCAGGCATTAAATTTTTATTAAGATGAATAAGTTTTTGTAGGGTCGACGATGATATATCCAGATATTTCTCTGATGGATTGTATTGCACTGTGGGTGTGATACTATATGCTATACAGTATTAATATGAAATCAACCCACTAAAATAACTATAAGTGCAGGTAGAAAACTGCCTTTGCTCAGGAAAAAAGTGCACTGATGGTGGAGAAATTAACAATGGTGAATTTTAGTGACTGTGCCTACATGTTCTGTATCGGAAAATATGTTGATGAAGGTCGAGTCATAAACAAGGGAGAGAATAAATTTTTCTTTAAAAGGGTATAAAAATCCATAAGGAAAATTCCATGAGTTTTTTTGAAAGTCAACACTTCAAACTGCATAAGGACGAGGTATCCATCAGCTCGCCCGAAATTTTACCCTAGCTTCTTCATTATCAACCTAATTTGATTCCAGGGACCAGAGAGCATCTACTTCAATCCTCAGCACAGAGAACCTCACAACGGTGTAGTCGATATCTGGGTCATGTTCTGGAATGGTCAACCATAGTTGGAATTCGTTGTAACTATAGATTGTCAACGGCTAAATTCTTAACGACCAATTTAATTTACCATGTTCCATAATTTTAAAATATTTTTTTTATTATTATTGTGCAAGTTGGAACACAAGGTCTATTTCACCATGACGATGTCACTTAGCACTATTACATTGCTTTGAAATCTTGGGCTTTCCTGTTATGATAATTACAGCTGTGTAATTTAATATATGTTTAGTCATTCATTCTTTTTTATACTATGGTCGGCAACATAACTGTATACCTAAAACTTGAGAACGAAGACTTAGGGAGGAAACCACTGCTTCGTCTCCTCCATTACATGAATCAAATGATTTCTTTATTTATGTTTTTCGGACCTATTTCTCGTTCTAGAATTTGTATTCCTACATGCTTCCCCACATGCCCTATTGTTTTGAGTTTGAGCGGCTTCTTTGGTGTTGTTGATAAACATGCATGATGGTGGTAGCGAAAATAGTAACTAAAAACACTGCTACTCTCAGTGGTGAACCTCGCTGGCCGAGGAGAGATAGAAAGAATAGAGTGGAGTTTCTACATTCTATTTCTAACGGGCTCTGTCTATGGATATCATTTTTTTTGTTCAAGCAAGAAATACTGGGATAAACATTATCTTTAGGTTTTTATCCTTTCATATTTATCTCCTATCTTCGCCGGATAGGTAACTCATGAAAGGAACAACAACTTATCTCATGAAAGGAACAACGCTAATTTTTTTCTTTATGGAGAAAATCAAGTCGGTAAAAGTTGTTTCTTATTCTGTTGCATTATCGTAAGCCTGAAGAAATGAGGGGTGGGTGATACCATGCCTGGAAAAGTATTATGCAAAGAATTGATAAGGATGCATGCCTATGGTGTAATGGGATAACGAATGATCTTAATGGTGTGCGTGTGGTGATTTTGGTTACCAAAAGCAGAAACTTTCTAGTCATAGCAAAGGCTGCGCTGTTTGAAAAAGCCCGATATTTCGGGTTGCTTTGCATCATTACTAAGAGAAAAGTAATGGATCGATGTTTCCAATTTTTTTTTTTAAACTATGTCTATCCGCCTACGAGGATAATCGTTATCCCACTTATCTCCTTCCGCCCATCACATAGGCACAAGGAACATTTACTCCACGTCCTCGTACTCTATAGCTTATCAATTTAATTATACAGATTTGTTATTTTCACATGTGTTAATTTAAAATGTTATTTTCTCTAGATAATGATGCTGCATAAATTCTATTTTGAAAATGATTGCGACTAGCTTTAACGCACCAATGCTCACGTACTTTTCTGTCGATCTTCTAATGGCACACTGAACTAATTATGTTGACGCGTGTCCATCTTGTACACTTTGAATCACATCTTGTGACAGGAAGGTCTTTACTCATGGCACCCACAAGCCTTTATCTTCAGCATCAGGAAAAAACAAAATTCCACTCCTTGTGCCATCAGCATGCTCAACGATAGTAAGCAGTGTTATCTTGGATAATGTCCTAGAAGCAACACAAAAGTCATGATAGGTCCAGTTACAATGAAATCAATCAAATTTCCAACGTTCTATTGTTTTCGGCACTATCTCTGTCTTTTTCTTTTTTTTCTATACAGCATGTAATGACTAATGCAGTAAAGATACAAGTAGAATATATTTTACTTTCACCGATATCCTTTAGTTGTCCCTTAAGCAACTTATCTACCCTTGACATGGTCATGCTCGTATTGACCGATTAGACTAGTCAGCATAAACTCAACTAGAAGTATGCAACATGGCATGCTTGTATTGACCGATTCAATAGTGTTGTTCTGGAGTTGTTCTGTTATGGAATATAAAAGAAAATAGTGTGAAACCTAACCCTCCTCTTCCGTTTGAAGGCACAACGATCTCTGTCCAGTTGTAGAAGCAATAAAAAGGAAATTTGAACATTTTATTTCCTTTGGATATGGTGCATCTCTAGTGACCTTGGCATGTGAGAAGAAGGCGAGTTGAGCACACCCCTTAGCCCTATTGTAACCAATCTTGGCTTTATATACAATACAACTATTCATTTTTAATGAAAGGATTCCCTTGGTTTACAAGGATTTATTATAAACGTTATATGTTTAAATTTCCATATAACTTTTTGGGCTATTGTTCCATACAAATTTTATAAACTCTGGCCACAACTTTGTGGAGGTAGATGAGTCCATAGGCCGCAAGGCTTGAACTTGGGCTCTGATACCATTTGTAATGTACCCCCATGGCCTACTTGGAAAATAACCCCTAATTTCCCATGATTTTAAAGATAATATTAGGAGGAGCCATAGCACGCAAGCTTCAAGCCCCTTATGACACTCATGTTATCGAATTTTAATTATAAGACTAGAATTTACTTCCTAGTTGCTCTGCATGCCTTTATGCCAATAACCTGCTTACCATAATGCATGCATAAACTTTTTATATTAACTCAGATAATCACATGCAGCACTTTCATCACATCTACTCTTTAATCAGATTGCTCAGAAGTGTTTTCATCCACTTGATAGGTCATTTTGCTACATAAGGATGCATGAAGAACATATGCATAGTAAGAGTCCATCATTTCCATCATAAAGGTTACTCTTAAGAAATTGACAGAATGAAAATCAATCCTTATAGGGTATACATGCAATAGAAAACATTACCATCATAGATTATCCTATTACCTACATTATACTATGATAATTTGCAACCATCTACTACCATCTACCATATTAACCAGAGGCTTTATAAAACAATAAAAAGTCCTTCACTACATAAAGAAGATTTCCATTAGATTTATTTGGTATCCTACTCATTCATACACATAAGAATGGAATCCATCACATGAGTAGAAATAGCATCAAACCAATACATAAGACAGGTAAGATATCCAATATTGATCCAAATAAAATAATCACAAGAAAGGTATGAAACCGACATACAACCATTCCATGCAATGACACAAACTAAACCTCACTTGGAGGAAGGAGCACCACCATCCAGCCATGAATCACCTCTGATTCCCCCTGAGCCGAATATCTTTGCCAAGGATCAACTGTCCTCCATTAATTGATGCACTCGGTATTTAATTCCCTCTTTCATGATTTAGTTACCATTAGCGGTGTCCCACTTTTTGGATTTTTCTATTTTCCTAGGTCTTATCCAGAAAATCTCGTCTTTATCTCCCATGACGCTTTTCCACATAAAAGCTTGCCTTTATCTCTAGCAAAGCTTTTATGTCCGATGGATCTTTATCTCCCATCCATTCGATGGATATCCAATCCATCCAAGCTTATCTAGAATCCCATATAGAATCTTGTCATGAAAGATTCATCTCTATCCCATTCCTCATGGGATTTGGAAAGAATCTCCTCTCTCTTGTTGATCCACCCTCCAAGTGATTTATTTTATTAATTTATTTAATAATATGTTTGCTTTTCATATTAAATATCACCTAGCTTTCCTCAGCTTAGGTGTAGAATAGTTTAACCCACAAAGGAGGGTATCAAACCTAGCTTTCCTCGGCTTAGTTTTACAACATATAACACAAAAGGGAGGTTATCACACTTAGGTTTAACTTAGCCTAGGTTTACCATAATGTAGTACACAAGGGAGGGGTGTTACAATATCCCATGTTGGGTTCATTGTAATCAAGTCAAGTCCAATCAAGTATATGTGAAAGCTAAGAGCCTCAGTTGTATGGATAGTTGTATGTTAGAATCATGTTTGTTGATGAATAGAAGAGACACAACTCATGTTATTGTGTGTGAGAGAAATTGTGTGCCTTTCATCCTCTACATTTCGAACAAAAATCTATGCAACATACTTGCATTGTTCCGAGTTCATTCCTAGTTTAGTTACTCAACTGAATTCAAATTGTTTCTTTAGTAGAAGGGTGATAACTCAACAGCTGCATCCACAAGATCTGTGGAAACATTCTTTGACGTCATGATTTCCTCTACATTATAGGTTTATGTCCTCGCATTTATGTAATTGGAAGGTGCTAACCACTAGCAAAACATTGGGCATTATGGAGAAAATGTTGATCACGTGAAGGCATATGAGTTCGTATTTGTAGTGATTCAATGAATATCCATAAGTCAATAAAGAGATCATTTACTCCACATCTCTAGCTTCAACTTTTGCACTTAACGTTGTTTTCAGAATATTATATTCCATCACACCTCACCCTAAGGGGATCTCACTACAAGGGGTAAAGCATTTTTGATTAAGTAAAAATAACTTAATTTAAATTTTTTTGAGAATTTTATCTTTTGTACGTTGCATTATAATCATATTGGGGATTGTATACTATATGGTGAAATGAGAAGGCCACTGGGAAATGGAGCTTGTGTCCAATATGTATAAAAAATTAAGAGAACCATTTCACACTTATTTTTGATGACGCCTTGTCAAGAAGGTTTTTTCACTTATATTCCACAAAGATGGTTTTAATTGCATCATTGTGTTGTTAGATAGATAATATTTGGGATTTGTTTTGTGTTATGGTGATTAGTTATTAGAGTCCAAGACGACCCAAAAGCTATGTCAGCAGTTTCTTTATGTATTTATATGTACATTGTATACATCATTCTTTGAGATCAATATTTAATATATGTTTGAATTTGGCTTCCAATTGTGTTGTCTTATAGTGGTATGAGAGCATAAGTTTATCTGTCTGTTGATTGAGTTGAGCCAGTAGTTTTGTTTCCTTCCTGGGTTCTCCTTTTTTCTTTGACGTTGGAGTTTTTTGCTGCAACCTGTCCATGGTGTTGAGAGTTGGTGACGATGCCATTTAGAAACTGTATTATATATTTGAACATTTGTGAGAGTGAAATGTTGTAATAGAACTGAAAAATGGTGCCTTTGTTAAGTGATTTTGAGGCAAGTAACTGCAATAAGGGATAGGAGACTGCAACATTCAATTAAGGATACAACCATGTCCAATTAAAGAAGTATTGGACTCAACAAAAGTGGATAGCGGGAGAGGAGACGTTGTTGGCTTTAAAACCTTGTGGACATGTAATTACCATTGAAGTAAGGAAATGTGTAAGTTGGACTATTTTTATTGGCTCTTGGTGATATTAAATGTTTTTAATTTATGCTATTATGTTTAGATTACTCACATATACATGTACAAGAAAGTGAAGAAAATAGCTTAAAAAAAAAATGGTCTCTTCTTCCTTTTGAAACATTCGATTACTACTATTCACTAATAGTGGTAGAAAATCCCAAAGATCTAAATAAAAAAAGTTCAGTCCTTGATCAGGTAGCATAGGTTGCTTATTTTTTGGGCAAGCTTTCGCCCCGCACGACGTTTATTGACTTGGATTATGCACTGTTAGGATTCACTTGTGTGGTTGACTGACATCTGGCTAGGGTTTTGGGTACTGCGTCCCTATCACAACTAAAGTTTCATGTACTCTTTTTCTAGTTATTCTATTGTTTTCAGGATCTTTTCATTGTTAGCTTCAGCTTATCTTTGTTTTGCATTTAACCCATCTGTGTAAATAATGGCACATAATTTGCATACTGTAATAACTCAATCCTGCTATTCGCAATGAAATCAACCCAAGATTTCTAATCTCCCGTGTTTGGTTTAGTTGCAAATGGAGTTTCTTTTTGAATGCTGAAAGTAATGAATTTGATGTTGTGCTATGTGATGCCTACTTACAATGACTAAAAAAATAAAAATTGTTCATTGATTGCCCTCTTATGAGGAAGAGGCATTAAAAGAAACTAGTGGCATGGAACTCGAATAACAGCGAGACACAAGTGGAGTGTAGAAGAAGGAAAGAAAAGGACAGAAATAAATACTTTTGGAAAGGAAGTTGGTAAATGTTATCCTTTACATAATGTTAACTTAGCTTTCAGTTGGCTGGTTTCTATTGACTGTGTCGCATACTCTCTTCCCTATAATGAATTTTACTTTTTTATGAGCCCTTTGATGAATCAAACTTGTGATCTGTGTTCGATTGGAGGGACAAAGATAAGGAGGAATATAATTCCATTCCTCGCTACCTTTCGTTTTGGCTCATATTCTGCAGCAATTGATGATTTGGTTAATCCTTGGTTTAACTCTCACCGATTTGGATCACTCGTTTTTTATGTGTCTTTAAATAAATATCACGTTGTGTAAGAGTTCAAGGTATTTGTTGTTTCACTCTATTTGGTCAAGGAAGAATACACCTTTTTTATGTTGATATCACTTTTACTTCAATAAAAGGAGAAACAAGGCATTGTGGTTAGAAAATCTAATTTGGTATATTAAAGGTTATAAGGTCACATGTTCAAATCCTCATGAGATAATTTTGGCTAGAAATTTTTTAAGTTGTCTTTGTTTTAAGTAGTCCAATTACTTTGTAAAACTGGTGCATTTTCGGTTGAACTCGACACCCAAGATTGAGTAAAATCGATGAAATTAAGACTGTATTATAAATCTTAAACAATCTCATTAGTTCCATTTTTTATGAAACTGTGCATGTCATCAAAATAAGTCTTTTTGATATTACAGTCTGTTTACATGATGCATTCGATACAGCTGAATTCCTCTAGATTGAATCTCAAGTATATCTAGATGATCTTAATTACAAACAACTGTCGAAGAGTAATGAAGCAATTTAATGAGAAAATTTGGATGTAGTTAAAAGTCCTGATGTGAAACCTATTAAAAGACCTTGGGAAGAAATTACACAAAGAAAAACAAAATTGGTGTTGGATATGATAAAGATGTTTCTTTTTATGTACCTAATTTTTCTAAACATATACAATTTCATAGTGCTGGATTTCTGGATGGCGTTGTTCCAACACAAATTGGTCGATGTGAACATTGTGATAGATTTTGGACATATGAAAGATCGATGTTTTTATCTTCACCCATGTGAGCATTGTGGAAAGCACAATGACCATTCAAACAAATATTCAACAAAGAAAACTATTGCAAGAGAGAGAAATAATTTTGGATGGATTGCTTCTTGGGATTTATCCAAGGAAGCCAAGAATATTTACAGGTCATACCGCAGGATATGCTCCAGAGTATTGACCATCCATGTAGTGATAAAGAATACTTCATCTTCTCACCCTGTATCTAACAATGGGGAAATTGATAGAGTTGTGATGGTCTGCTACAGGTTCGAAGATTTGTCAAGCAAGCCTGAGTTAGAGATCCACAAGTGAGCCTAAGCCACAAACTATACCAGTTAGAACCAAAGCTGTAGCCAAAGGGACTTCATTTTTTTTTTAATTTGTGGTTTGTCAATGAGCACTTATAGAAATAAAATTGTTCAAGGAACTACATTAATGGTTGCAGAGTTGACATTTTTTATTGATCTGAGAAATACTATTAAGGTTCTAGATGTGGGTATTGTTTGTGGGTTTCTCTTAAAAACCATTTCTAAGAGACATTCAGCTCTTGGCTAAGATTCACTTTTTTCATTTTGAGCTATTGTTCTTGGAATTTGATACACCCCTTCAGATTAAGGGGGGAATGTTAGACAACTAATTCTTGGGATAAGTTTTTTTTATGGTGAGTGGTTATTAGAGTCCAAGAAGACCAGGAAACTGAATCAACAGTTTCTCTATGTATTTATATGTACATAGTGTACATCACTCTTTGTGATCAATATTTAATATATGTTTGAATTTTATTTCCAATTGTGTTGTATTACAGTATGTGGTGGAAAGCATCTTGTTTCTCTTGATGTGTTGTTGATTGATGTATTCTGAGACCTCCAGTGCATTGTGTTCCATTGCAGAGAAATGGTCTTTGCATCATGTTTCGTTACTGGGAAATTGATTTTACATTGTCTGGATTTTGTTTTTAAACAAGGTATTATGCAATTTGATATATACCACCAAAGCCACCCATTGGAGTTAACACTGTCAATTTGTTGACTCTCTTATAATTAGTGCGTTGTTCAATTAAATATGTATGACAAGAGTCTCAAATTAAGTGTCATATCAAATCAAAAAGGTAGTCATAGTCATAATGCCTACCATAACCTAAAATAGATGAAACTCCTCCACAAACATGTCATTCACCAAAAAGAGATGGAACTCCCCCACCCACTTATCATCCATATTATAGTGACCATAATATGTTAGTAAATTTCTCATTCCCATCAAATTTGAGTCATTTGCTATTTTTAATAATTAACCCAATAATTTTAAAATGTGAAAAAAACAAATTAAAATTCAAAAATTGTAATATTAAAATTCCCATCACTAGTGTAGAAAACAAAATTATACTACCACATTTCAATATAACACCACCTTTCTATGTAGAATACAACTTCACCTATCATAGCTTTTCAAATTGTTTATGTATTGATTTACAGAAATAGGAAATAGAATATAACTCTGAATAGAAGATCAACTTTCTAGATTTAAGAATTTTAAATATTGTCATACTTGCTTTTTGAAAATAATGGAAGCTCCCTAGTAATAGATGATTGTCACATAAAGTGAGTATCAATTATATGAAGTTGGTAAGCACTTATTATTATTATTCATTAAAAATAACCAATTAGAATGAAATATTAGGTAGCTAGATTTTCTATAAGATTTGGAAAATATATATTTTTATTTAATTTTGAGAGTTTTGGTTGTTTCTCGAGATTTTTTAAGATGATTTAGAAATTGTTTTTTCATATTTATTTTTACTTCAGTGTTTTAATATATTATTTAGATTTCTTATAATAAAGAATATTTATCACAATACTATTAATACTTATTTCTTTTAATTTTGAGAGTTTAGATACTTATTTCTTTTAATTTTGAGAGTTTAGATACATTCTTTGGATTTTTTTGGATGATTCCGCAACAATTTTTATATTAA
>APFE030270935.1:325209-338417 GCA_000404065.3 Pinus taeda | reverse complement strand
GCATATATTCTGAACAGGTGTCCTACAAAAGCAGTGATGAACAGAGTGCCAGAGGAAGCATGGAGTGGGAGAAAGCAAGGAGTCACCCACATGAGAGTTTTTGGATGTGTGGCCTATGCACACATTCCAGATCAGCTAAGGAGGAAGTTGGACAGCAAAGGGGAGAAATGTATTTTCATTGGATACAGTGAGGAATCCAAGGCCTACAGATTGTATATCCCATCCACCAAGAAGTTTTTTATTAGCAGAGATGTTCAATTCATTGAAGAGGAAGCTTGGGATGGAAGCATAGAGAAAACAGTGAATGTTAAAAACTGTTTGTCTCATGATGAAGATGATGAGGAGGTGGCTGAAATGCATCCCCAAACAGCAGCGCCAACATAAGGACAGCAAGGAACACCATTGAGGATAAATGAGAGTGCTTCTCCAAGCACACCACAAGGAGGAAATTCAAGTGCATCTTCAAGCACTTGCACACCAAGTGAAAGAGGTAAGAAGTTCAGAAACTTGAGTGACATTTATTATGAAGGAATGAATTCCTTATTTGCCTTGTTTTGTCATGTTGATGATCCTATTCATTTCGAGGAAGCAATCAAAGATAAGAAATGGATAGAAGCTATGGATGAGGAGATGAATGCCATAGAGAGAAATAAAACATGGGATTTGGTTGAGCTACCAAAAGGTAAAGAAGTCATTGGAGTGAAATGGGTTTACAAGACCAAGAGCAATGCTGAAGGCAAGATAGAAAGGCACAAAGCAAGGCTGGTTGTCAAAGGGTACAAGCAGCAGTATGGGAGAGATTATGAGGAGACTTTTGCACCGGTTGCAAGAATGGAAACCGTGAGAGCAGTGCTGTCCATAGCAGCACAAAACAAATGGAAAGTCTACCAAATGGACGTGAAGTCAGCATTCCTAAATGGAGTATTAAAGGAAGAGGTTTATGTTGAACAGCCTCTAGGCTATGAGAAGAAAGGTGAAGAGCACAAAGTGTGCAAATTGAAGAAAGCTCTTTATGGGCTGAAGCAAGCGCCAAGAGCATGGTACAACAGAATAGATTCATATCTATTGGATAATGAATTCGACAAGTGTGAAGGAGAACCTACCGTCTACATCAAAGAAAAGGATGGTAAAATTTTAATTGTTGTCTTGTATGTTGATGATGTTATTTTCACAGGTAATGATGATCAGCTCATTAAGAATTTTAAATCAGTCATGAAAGAAGAATTTGAAATGACTGACATGAGTTTCTTGAGATACTTCTTAGGCATAGAAGTAGATCAAAATGAAAAAGGAATTTTTATCTCACAGGCAAGATACGTAAATCAAGTATTGAGCAGATTTAACATGCAAAAATGTAAGGCAACGATCACTCCCACAGTAATGGGATTAAAACTCAGCAGAGAGGACAATAGCAAGGATTTTGATCCTAGTTTGTACAAGAGTATTGTAGGAAGCCTTATGTGTTTAACAGCAACTAGGCCTGATATTATGTATGTTGTTAGTTTAATTTCCAGATTCATGGAGAGGCCAAAGGAGGCACATTGGCAGGGAGAAAAAAGAATTTTGAGGTATGTAAAAGGTACCAAAATGTTTGGAATTTTATATAATGTCTCAGAACATTCAGATTTGGTTGGATACACTGATAGTGATTGGGCTGGAAGTGTTAATGATCGGAAGAGCACTTCCGGTTATGTTTTTCATATGGGTTCAGGAGCCATTTCATGGGCTTCTAAGTAGCAGTCCATTGTAGCATTGTCTACAGCAGAGGCTGAATATGTGGCAGCTACAGCAGCAGCATGTCAAGCAGTTTGGATGAGAAGGATGTTGAGGAGCTTAGGCCAAGAGGAAGCAAAAGCGACAGTGATTTTTTGCGACAATAGCGCAGCTATTGCATTGTCAAAGAATTCAGTGTTTCATAAGAGAACGAAACACATTAATACAAGGTTTCACTACATCAGAGAATTGGTGAACAATGGAGAAATTGTCGTAGAACATTGCAGGACTCATGAACAGGTTGCAGACATCTTGACAAAGCCATTGGATCAGAAAAGCTTTGAATTTTTGAGGAAGTGTCTGGGTATGACTGAATGCCCAGCAGTTGAAATTAAAGAGGAGTGTTGAAAATGTAATTTCAACACCATACCAACGCCAAAACCACCGCAGTAAACCACAAACCCGCTTGAAGGATATCAGACCGCTTTTTGGGTGAGGTGGTTTCCGTACTTAGGCGCTCCGATAAGATTTAGAGCTGACACGTGGAGGAGGGGTGACATCACCCTCTGACATTTATCGGAAGGTAAATGTCGGTTAAAAATGGTCATCCGATATCCTCCTCCGTCGTCCGATCACAAGGGAGGTTCTCCGCCGTTGATTGGTCCAAGGTGCATATGGGGCCTGCAACAAATAAATGCTGCATGGAGTAAAATCATTGACCATACCCTATGTTAATGAAATGCCATAGTTTTTAGGTAATACATTTAATATTTTTTACGGCACGTAATATTTCTTTTATACGGAAGTATGGGCGTAAAAAGGGTATGTAATTTTTTTTTAATTGGTATGTTTTTGTATGAGAGTTGACTTAAGTTTTTAGTTTTTGCACACGGGAGGTGGAGACAACGTTGGTTCGCAGCAGCGAATGAAGACCAGGGAAGAAGAGAAACACAAAAACACAGAAGTGCAAAGGCTGCAGAGGTTTTGGTAATGTGTAAAAGCACATTTTTATTCGAATATGCAGCAGGTTGTAATGTAAATTTTGGTGTATGCGTAACTTCCACACAACCGTGTGTTGTTTTATTTTACAGCAGTAAATTTATGTAAGAATTTCTATTCTTACAGTAGTAAATGTGAAAAGAAGATTTTACACAGTGGTGTAAAAATCATTTTGTAACAGAGGCAGAGTAATTTTGTTTTTGGTGAAAAGTTTTTGGTGAATCCCTCTCAGCATAGAGGATGAATATGTATCAGTGAATTTGTTTTAATGAATAGAAATCTTTTATGGTGGTGCAATACTCTGTTCTCAGTGATTTTTTTTTAAAGTTTCTCTGCACAAAAGAATCCTGGAGTAAAAGAAACAGAGCATTGCCTCTGTGTGCTTGAATTTTTGTGTTTTTGGGATTTTGCCAGAAAAATCCCCAACAAATCCTTCTCGCTCTTTTACTTGCACCAATTGTTCTACCAATACTTCCGCCATTGGAATATTCCAAAAGAGATGGCGAGAGAGGGTCACCCTGCTTGAGACCCCAATGAAAAAAGAATAACCTCGCAAGGCCCTGTCGTCTAGTGGATCAAGGCATCTCTCTTTTAAGGAGGAAACGTGTATTCAACATTACTTAAAAAGCAGGGGTATGGTTTTCATTTTCAACCAATCACAAATGTGGTGCCTTCTTTGCTTATCCTGATGCTGATTGGGCCGGTATGCCTAGCACCCTGCACGCAGAGCGTCTGGCCGATCATATCGCTGGCATCTCATCGCAATTCACGATACCCGTTTCACTGCCGCTTGAGGATGTAGCGTAGATACGTCCAGCCAAAGGGTGGCTCCATATCTCCTTCTACGGAATATACCTCCCTATTCTTATTTATGAAGTCTCCATTCTTTTCACAATATAAAAAAGCACAAAGCTTAGGATTGCATGTCATGACAAATTACCGACCACGAGCGCGCCCACCACCCCATTCAGCTTGAGCGGGTATCAGCGTCTTCATACTTGGGCTTGCAGCCCCTTAGCCTCAGTTCTCCGACCCTAACAGCTCAGGTATTAGGCAGAGAATGCAGGCCAGAAATCCTTAATGAAACGAAGTAGCCTTGCGGGATGTTCGCTCGGACGAACGATCTGACAGGCTATAAAAGTCATTAAAAACTGAAATCGGGAACCAGCGTTTATTTTTAAAAAAGCAATGGAGTCGATTACCGGAAGTACGGTGGGGTAGAACGTAGTTCTATTATCTGCTCATTATAGATTTCAATCATAAAATCAAATAAATCATGGCTGTTTGGGGTGCCTCAATATGATTTGCGTTGAATCAAATTTTTGACGCGATAAAGACTATCAGCCTTCACCCGCTTCGCGAAAGCCGCACACTTAAACTCCTAGTTCATCGACTGGGTCAACTGGTGAAAAGTAAGAAACTGCAACATCAACGGAAACAACCAGCGGCATCAAGGCTAGAAGCATTGGTCAAGATGGTAGCGTTACCCTAGAAGTTGAACCAATCCATTTAGTTAACCCAGTCTCCGTCACAGGGGCACCACCCGAAAAAGCAAAGGTATAGGTATGAGTTCCCGGAAAAGTCTTCCCTCTTTTTCCCGCACTACTCAGAAGAACAACTACTTCCTTGTAGCTACACCTACTCTTTTCATTCATGCAAGACAACAACTACTAGATAAAGCGAGGAACTCCAAGAACCAAACCAGCGAGCGAAACAACCAGTTTTGGATCTCGCTTCGCTCGACCTGCTCTTTCTCAGCCTTCGCCTCCACAGAAAGTAGGTTCGGTCCGTTCTGTACTCTTGGTTCTTAGTTTCAAAGTCAACTGCCTTTGCCTTGACTTATTTCGTTGATGCTTGCGAGGTAATGGCTCCTCATTGGAAAGGTGCGAAGCCGATTCTTCTTCCGAGAACAGGGGCATTTGCGGCACGAGAGGCTAGTTAGAATGCCCATTTAAGGTCTTTGATAGGTGATTCATACTGAAACTATTTGATGTAGTAGCCTGTTGGTAGTATGAGCGAGAAGGCCCAGCATGAACCTCTAGTCAGGAACCTATCCTAAGCGAACCTATACCCACATAACTCTCCACATCGCGGTACGGTACAGTATGGCACACAGTACGGGAACAATTATATCTTACCTGGGATAGACTGCACAGTTGGACTTGGATACTGTCAACGTGGATCGCCAGATACTCAGCTTGGCTTGGCTTAACGGTTCGGAACAATGCTAAGAATAAAGAGGCGTTACTTACAATGCACCTGTTTAGGATATTTCATTCACGCTAGGAAGGGAGTCACAGTCAGGGAGCCGAGGAAGGTAGCCATGATGATACAGGTGGATTTAGAGTTTGATTTAGTGCTACCAAGTTAGGCGAAGGCACAAAGTGATAACATACACCTATCTCTCGTGTAATAACTTAACATAGTAGTAAAGGCTGCTATTTGGCGGGCTTGGAAGGAAATAGTGACCCTCTCGCAGTTGAACCCACTTAGCTCTCGCAGTTCATCTTCACTTTCCCTCCTATTTTTCATATTCTCCCTCTCGAAGTTCAGATCCCAATTGGTGCAACACTGAATGATCGCTGTGTTAAACCATGTAGGCCATACAACGCGACAAGGAATCAATGTCCTTAAATGTAATGATGGCCATTAAATCTAATTTTAAATAAATAAATAAAATCTTTGTCAAAACTGAATTTTTTCATTTCTTATGGTCATTAAATCTATTTTTAAATAGAAAACGTGAAAAATCTTATTTCAGGGTTACTTTCGTCTGTGCCAGGTCACTAATAAAGTTTTCAAAATTTTCAAAGGCTCTTATTCTATATTCGTGCGTGATTGGACCGGCGAAGGCAAACAAACAACAAACCTTTTCCGGAATATGTGAAACAAATTTACATTTTTTCTTTTTCTTTTGTTGATCCAGTTCAGTTACTCAACTGAATTCAACGGCGAAGGCAAACAAACAACAAACCTTTTCCGGAATATGTGAAACAAATTTACATTTTTTCTTTTTCTTTTGTTGATCCAGTTCAGTTACTCAACTGAATTCAAAGTGTAGGGTGATACCTCGTGAATTATTAGTCCTTGCCTGGGACTATTAGCTATCCATAGATTGTTGACTGCCTATTAATTCATTTGTTGATTATGTTTTTTTTGGTGTTATCATCGTTTAACCAATGTTTTAGAATGAGAATTATCGTCTATCAAAATTTTAACGAAAGTTTTTGGCTGAGTAAGAAAGGACCTCTTATTGTAGGCTTCGCTTATACCAATGCAAAAATGTAGTGACAAGTTATAGTTTATCCAATGTCTAGAAAATTGTAGTGACAAACATAAAACTTAGCCCATGCAAAGTTTATTATACAACTGCCACCTCTCACCTCTCAAACAGCTGGCTACCACCGTCTGCCACCTCTTACCACTGCAAGACCACATTATTTATTTGTGGTCCATCGACCCACTTGAGAGTACGTGAGGTGAGGTGAGGTTTTCTTTCTCCTGTAACAGGGGCTTAGCTTTTACAGGGATTCAAAATCCATTGAATGTGTTGCAGAGCTTGAAGGTCTGGAAGAGTCATAGCCTCCAAAAGCAGCTCCAAGATCACTCTCGCTCTTTTTCTTGTTCTTTCGCAGTTCTTATATTCAGCTCAGTTGGGAGAAGCGCGCACAGTGGCTGGGGATGTAGAGGCTCTCAAAGCCCTAAAGGATTCAGTGGATGTGAATTCTATTCAAGCCGGATCGTGTCTCAGCTCCTGGAATTTTTCAGCAGATCCCTGCGATTCTGCCTTTGGGAAGCTTTTCACCTGTGGCTTGAGATGCGATGGAGGGAGAGTCACAGAATTGACTCTGGACGAGTCGGGATATAACGGTACTCGGTACTCTGCCGCCTGAAGTCGGCCAATTAAGCTCTCTGCAAATCTTGGACCTCTCCAGCAACGCCTTCCATGGCGCCATTCCATCCTCCATTGGAAATCTCACGTCCCTAATCCGTCTCCTGCTCTCTCGGAATTCTTTCTCCGGCAACATCCCTGGTTCCGTCGCTGCTCTCTCAAATCTTGAACAGTTATCTCTCGATGACAACTTGCTGGATGGCCCCATTCCTGCAACATTCAGCAATCTGACAAGCCTTGTTCAGCTCGAATTAAACGGCAACAATCTCAGCGGCGAATTTCCTCTGCTAAGCGCCCTGGGGAACTGAAATTTCTGGATGTGAGCAATAATTGGTGAGTTACTTGACACCTCCATGCAATGAAATCTTCTGCACCTTCTGCACACATCACAAATCAAAATGCAATAAGGCCATTCGACTATGTGAACACTGCCTGGAATATAAATGATCAAAAAGATAATTTCAGAATGTGAATGATAAAAGAACAGTGAAAGGTCATGCGTATTTTAATTTCTCACCCTACAAACGAAACACTGCAATTTACCTATCATGATAAATTACTGATTAATTTAACACCTTGTCTACAAAGCAAACCGCATGGCCGACCACTAAAACTGAGAGAGCACAAGCCCGATCAAGTAGTCAAACCAGAATAGCGATACTGCATGTGATTCATTTTGTGTTTGAATGAAGCTTTCCTTCGAGTGGTCCATGAATGAATAGGAATCATTGTTGCTCAATTTAATCTCTTCGTTAGATCACTGATTCATTTTCTTTCCAGTCACAGGAACCTTTGATAATGAATTGTCGAAGTCAAATGGATATATATTCCCATAAGCTTTCATCAGGAAAGATAGTTTGGAAATTCCCCATTAAAGACATTTTACACGATACCTAAAATTCATCTAAAATGCACCAAAGTCATTAGAGCTTAATATGGCTAACCAACCCCAGGTAATGTGAAACAAAAATTAGGGATCGATCTCTAAGTTTCAAATTCAACCAACCATCCTTGGGGATTTTCACATGATTATTATTTAATGTAGAACAAAGGATGCACACTTTACAGTAAGAAATACTTAATACTTAGCTTCCAACTTTCAGTTCATATAATTGGATTCACTGGCCCGACTTGGAGTAAAGTGTCAAGGATTATATATATTCATGTCATAATGTTTGCGGCGAAAGTTGATTGTTGTATTTGCGATAATAGAGTTTTCTTTTATATTTGAATAGATTTTGTTGTGACATTTAATCCATTTTGTTATCATGTGCAATTGAGAGTGAATTCCGCCTGCCCTTTCATGTTACTTTTAACTTTTTAATGTCCCAAATTTCAAAATAAATTTCTATGCAATATTTGTTTATATTCAAGAAGCAATTATTTTAAAATAAGAATTATATTATTAATGCAATACGTTAATGGTGAAATGATTGAATTAATTTTGGCAACGAGATTTATGGTTAAATATAAATATATTTTTTAGAGTTTTATTTGTTTTATGCGAAGGTTTTCATTGTGCTCAGGTGGGGAGCTATTGCACACCTCTACACAATGCAAGCCTCCGCACCTCCACCCCACAACATCATTTAAACTACGACTACTGCAACCTTCACTGTTGTAGCTACTTCGTGTCGTGATTTCGTAGTCTCCCACAACCATTGTTATTTTGACTACAATTGATTTGAAAACATGAGTTCGCAGAGGAGAATAAGAAATCAATTTTGTTGCATATTTAACTCAATTTTGTTACATGTTTCAAGTCCTAAACATTGTTATTAAGGACTTTTGCCATTGTATCCTATTGTAAATAATTGTGTTCTTAAATTTCATGTAAATTCAAGATAGAATTACATATTAAATAGTGAAGTGAGCAACCTAAGCTTAGCCACTAAGTTTTTATACCGTGATCATTATTGATTCTTAAAATTTCAACTGCTCTTATTTCACAATATATATCTTTTTAAAAATACATTCTCTACACTATTTCCTCTTAACTTAATTTCACAATATATGTTTCTAAAAATATATTCTCTACACTATTTTCTCCTAACTTAATTAATAAAAGCATTATTGTTTTTAATTATTCACGTAGCTATGGTTTATAGCATAGTCTCACAATCGATGCTTAGCAGAAACATAAATCAAACTTATAAATGTATTACCAACACGATATCCAAAAGAGTCACACATCTTGGTTGGAAACAATAAAACACATGCTAGGAAATGTTAATTTAAATCTACGTAGGTCAACGAAACTGTGGATTAGCACAAAGCTAAAGTAAATCAATGTCGAAAAAATAATAAATAATTCCGCAAATCAGCGAATAGCGCATACTCACTCACTGATTTATCAACCCCATTGTAAGGTTAATTGTACTATTTTGGACTAAATATGTGTTCTTTCTTCGTTAGCTTGTATTTCTTACGGACATACCCAAGTGAGTAAACTAGACAACCATTTATCTTCGATGGAATTAATCGTGTAGTTTTTTTCTGACTAAAGACTAAATCTATTAAGAAAGGAAAAAATATAGTACAATCAGGCCTGGTAGCAGGCAGAGCAGAGAAGCAGGGGAACCAGAGGTGAAGGAAACTCAACCTCGTTCCAAAGAGACAGACAAGGAAATGACCAAAGAGAGCATAGGACTACATCTGAAAAGACTGAGCAGAGAAGCTACCCCGAAGGGTTATTATCTACAACACGACATTTTTTGCCTTTTTTTCTTACTAACTTTTGTCCACACAGTGGAGCTTGGCTGACTTGTAACTAGTTGTAGATGATTCTGATCTGATGGTTGAGCCTCCTTCTCAGAGTCTGAGGACGAAGAGAAATGGGCGCGCTTCTGGGAAATTTGAGGGTTAGAGGGAGCCTCCGGATCAGCTGAGGGAGGGTCCCCCGGAATTTCCTCGTTCTACATATCAGCTTCAACTTCCTCATCAACCTGCACATCTGCCTCAGATTCCTCCTTCTCTGAGCTCGAGAAGTCTAAGTCGCCTAGCGGACGAGGGGGCTGAAAAGGATTCCATCTTTTGGATTTGGGCTTACGGTTCAGATTCTTCTTTTTATCTTTTAACTGCGAACATGTACTCTGAAGGTGCCCTGTTTGATGACAATGGCGACAGCGGAAGGCTGTGTTCTCGTAATCTAGTGACTGAGTCCAGTGGAAATCTCCAAACTTGAGGTTAATCTGATCCGGCAGTCCTTTGCTGATGTCTATTTCTGCACATAGTCCGCCGTAAGTATAGAGACCATTTTCCCTTCTTGAGGTATATGTAGCCAGGTATCATCCTAAAGTATTCCCAATGGCTAAGAAGACAGAGAAATCCCAAAAATGAGCCGGAAGATTTGGGAGCCTAACCCAAATGGGAATCTTGGAGATCATTGCTGTAGAAGGGTCGAAATCAGGAAACTAAGGGGTAAGAAAAAGCCCAGCCGTACCCCAAAACCAAGGGCCTCTAGTTAAGGCTTTCTGGTAGTCTTCATTTGAGTCAAAAACCACCAGGAAGAAGCCTTTTGAACATAGGAAAATTTTACATTTTTTAGTCCAGAAGGAATGGACCCATTGATAAAGATCTGCTGTACGAGGCCATAGCCCGTTAAATCTGCATATGAGTCCTGATTCTGCAAAAGTCCGATAGCGGTTCTCAACCCCAAGATTAGAGAAGCTAATAGAGGGTATCTCCTCTGATTTGTCAACCAGAAACGGCATTGGAACGCCATTTGGCTGGGCTTTCTTGGAAGAATCCCAAGGTTGGGCAGAGTTTTTGCGTGCTGCATCTTTGTAAGAGAAAAATGGGGCTGAGGAGGTTTGCCCGAAGGAACCACCTCTTAAACGAAAAGAAACCCCAATAGAGGCATCCTTTTGAATGCTGTAGAAGGAAAGAGATAGGGGCTGCATAAGTTGCTTACCCTGATATAGTAGTCTGAGGCAAGAGGAGGGAATCCCCAGCCTGCATTCAAATTTTTGCAGAAGATCCTGCACAAGATCTGCTGCAT
Organism: Pinus taeda; assembly: GCA_000404065.3. Classification (NCBI taxonomy): domain Eukaryota; kingdom Viridiplantae; phylum Streptophyta; class Pinopsida; order Pinales; family Pinaceae; genus Pinus; species Pinus taeda. Next base: position 327,813 of record APFE030270935.1, on the reverse strand, counting down.
GCATCCATAACATTGTCGTTTTGCCTAAAAAATTAACTTGGATCTGAAATGCAGAGGATTTTTCAAGCAGATTTTGCAGGTGAGAGAGAGAGAGCTGCCTCAGAGATGAGCTCGTTTGACCCTGTCGCCTGAAGATAGTTTGCCCATAGATCTGGGTTTTTTTGAGGCTCCAAGATCTGCTGGGCTTCTGATCTAATGGTTTGATTGCATATCTGCGGAACTGATGACCATCCCTGTTCAGGTCGCCCTGTTCAGAACTGAACCTTGAACCTACAAACACGACTTGGGATAAATTAGGTGAAAAAGAAGCAAGAGGGTAGAACGCTATTGACCTTGCCACCGTGTCTGTATCTTGACGTCGGATCTTTGGGTTTCCATGAATGCGGATCTGTAATAACCGCAGATCCATGACCCCATTGAGCATATTTGTGACCTCTAGTCGCTCTGCTTGGATACCGCTGATAACTTTCAACATAAAATAGACCTCTACTCTTGCACATTCAATGATTTGAGCGCCGGGATGGAGTGTGAGGCCTCCAATATCTTCTGCGCTAAGGTTGATTGCGTTTGCCTTCTTCTCGACTCCGAGCTTCGCTGGCGAGGAGACCATTAAACGGCTGAAATCTTTGAGTCCCGTAGCAGGCAGTGAAGCTTTAAGAAAGGCCCGGGATTTGGGTACTGTGGGAAGAGCTGGGAGCCATGATTCGGACCTGGAGAATGGCTCGTTTGTGGCGGAGAGCTCGATCTATGCGGCGACGGGTAGCAGAGGTTCAGAAGCGGCAGAAACCCTCGACGCCATCGCAATCTTCATCTCAGAAAACCGAATTAATCGTGTAGTTAATGGTTACTCCTAAATATTTTTTTTAAAATATTTATAAAAGTTGTTTCTCACTTTTTAAAAAATATTTACATAAGTCCTTGTCCATCTAAATGCTACACAATGCTCCACATATCTAAAAAATTCTTAGTTTATCGAGTTTTCAATAGTCTAACAAATACAATTACTAATCCACCGCACCAAAAAATTATTGCAATTGACATAATTTTTTTTAAATAATCGTTCTGAGCTAACCACATTTATAAACAGTAGTCAATAACCTTCAATCAGCAATCAGTAATATTCTTTTATAAATATTATCACTATTATGGTTGTGAATCAGCAATGAATATTTTAGCCTATAATTCACTACCCCGTGGTTGTCAATAGACAATGAATATTTAGCCTATAATTGCGAATTAAGAACTAAAATATAATGAATCTTGCCACTTTAATAAGATGATGGGTATCATTCACTAATGTGGTTGTCTATCAGCGAAGGATATTTGGCTTATAATTGAGAATTAACAACTAAAATATAATGAATCTTGCTACTCTAATACTTTAACAAGTGCTACATGCAGCTGGTAGTCCCTGCCTATATAACCGAAAAATTAGCAAGTTGCCGATGCCAACGCTGTTGCAAGTGTGTGACAATTGTTGCTGTTGGCAAGCACTAATTGGAACTAATTGTCCAAAACGAAATTACAGAAGAAAAATCTAGATCAAAAATCCATAACCAAAAATTTTGTTAATTTAATTATATTGCAAAAATAGCTCCGACTAAGTTTGACACTAAACACTAAGCATGCTAACCAGTCACCAAAAAGTAGCCCTATGTTTGTGACCACAACTTGACCTCGGATATAAAAAAGCAAATTCAGATATAAATAATTGGAACATGATCCTATAAGCCAGACTAGAGAAAGAATGACATCTCAGACATGAGCCGCAAAAAAGTGTTTCCAATTGCTAGTCTTTTCAAAGCCTTCCTACTAGGATTTGGCAGCCTGATGTTTGCTGCCGAGAAACCCCACTCAAGCAACTCTTTGCTTGTTGATCCTTGTGTACAATAACTTTAATGAAGCATAATCAATCCTTTTTGGGTCATAGGGCAGTTTTAATAGCCTCTATAGCCTCTTCTTCCGTCTTCACCTGCACAGAAAGAAGGGGTGCTGTTAAATAATAAAACAAATACCTGGTACAGAGTACTTAGGCATCCCTAGAAAATGCATGATGCCTAAGTACTCTGTACCAGGTATTTGTTTTGTTATTTCTTCTGTCTGGTAACAAAAGAAATGAAATGGGGAATTGGCATTGGCCAGTAATTTCGTTTTGGACAATTAGTTCCAATTAGTGCTTGCCAACGGCAACAATTGTCACACACTTGCAACAGCGTTGGCATCGACAACTTGCTAATTTTTTGGTTATATAGGCAGGGACTACCAGCGGCATGCAACACTTGTTATTATAATTATAGAGTTAGCATATTTTATTTTTGAATAGTATTTATAGTTTAGTTGTCAAGTTTAAGTTTAAATTTGAATTTAAATGTGAAATTGATAGGATAAGATAAAAATTGAGATTAAAAATTTTAAATTTCAGCCAACATTATATATCTTAAACATTTAAATATAAATACATTTTTTATATAACAATAATGGTTTGTTATTTTCTTTTTATTCATTTTGAAATTTAAATAATTTTTAATAATTTTAAAAGATATAAACAATTTTAAAATTGTAATTTACAAACCAAAATTACAATTAGATTTGTTTATTATCTCC
>APFE030270935.1:303725-325199 GCA_000404065.3 Pinus taeda | reverse complement strand
ATTCAAAACTCAAAACTACATCCCTCTTTATTAAGAAGAGTTTTCGCGAATATCACATCATAATTTATTTGTCAAATCAACTCAACTTGTGTGATGATGAACTACACTTGTTGGTTCGAAACTTGTTCACAAATGAATCATGATGAGATTTTTGCAGAAAACCCTTCTTAATAAACTTGATATGGATCAGAGAAGCCTTAATTCAACAATTACATTCCTCTTTATTTTCAAATTTTGTGTAAACCTTTTGTAATTAATACAAATTTTAAAAAGTAAATATTCAAAACTTATCTTATTCAAATTCCTCTTAATATAAATATATTTATAAAAATCCATTGTTTTTTATAAAAATTTTACTAACTTGCAAGGTTCAGGTTCAATTTTTATCTCTAACTATTTAAAAAATCAATTATTTTTATAAAAAAAAATCAATTTCAAAATTGGTACTAAAATTCTTTCGTTGTTATCACAGTTTTTTAAACCTCCTAAATAAAACTCAAATTGAAATTTTCCCAATTCACAACTAGTTTCCCAAACTACAATACCATAACCTTTCCATTTCCTACCTAAAATATATCAACCATCTATTATGTATTTAGAAATTGTTGTACTGAAAACATCTAAATTTTTCATACTCAATTAGTTTCCATTTCCAAACAACAATTCCACATCCTTTCCATTTCTTATCTAATATATCCTAGCTATCTATTATATATTTAAAAATTATTACACTTACTATTCTAAACCCCAATATTAACAAATACATATAATAAATTATAAATCATAAATTTGGCCCCAACCAAACAAAACTACCATGAACCGAATTGAATTTTATCAAATTATACGATGTACTAATCGAATTCCAGATTCCCGACTTCTCGTATTTCTTTTGCCGGTACGGACGTATTTGGTAACTATAATTTACAGTGCACAATAAGATCAAAGTCCGTAGAGTCATAGCGTGCGCGAGCACATTATATAGCAACTATGTTAAATCTTATGTTATGATTTTGTTTGACTTTATATTTTAGTTCTTAAAAGGTTTTGTAGTTTCTGAAATACTCTTTGATGTAGCTTGGATGAGCTTGTTGTTGCAAATTGTATATGAGCCATTTCATTAAAGAAATTATTAGATTTGGGATTTATTTATAACTACGGTAGTGGAGGTTATTGATTGATATTTTCAAAAATTCGCTATATTGGATTGATTACTTAGGTTTTAGCACTAGTATTGAGCTATATTAGTTATATGAGTTATTAATGATAGTGTGTAGTTTTCAAAAATTGGTCAGATTGGTTTACTTGGGTTTTAGCATTAGCATGGTATGATATTAGTTAGATGTATTTAGCATTATCATGGTATGATATTAGTTATATGTATTTAGCATTATCATTGTATGATATTAATATTTTTATTAATATTTTTAAGATAGAGGTAGTAAAAAGCAAATCAATAATGATTTTTCATTTTAGAGTATAGTCTAAGTTCAATTTCAATTTCATTTAAGTTGGATCACGTTGTTTTCTATCATGAAAATAATTTGAATAGTATTGTAATAGTCTTGTATTTAAATATTATTGTAATAATCTTGTATTATATAGTTGTGATATTATATTTTTTTAATGTTTATATGATTTTTTTACGTACAAAAATATTGAAAATTAAGTAGTTAGTAATTCAAATAACATAACTAAGCAAATTCTAATATTATTATTGGTATTGGATTTGGCAAGTTTTTTTTCAATTTTGTTTATATATATAAATTGGGTACGAAATGTATTACATCTAAAAGTATTTGTTTAAAATGTGTTTTCGAATACATTAATATATTCAACACACTAAAAATCTTTTGACATACTATAACTTTACAAATTGAACAACCTAAACTCTTAATTCTTAAAAATATTTAGTATTTTTTTGTCAACAAATAAAATAAAAAATCATGAATTAAACTTTTACTCCATAAAACTTTTACTCTATAAAATTAAGTTTTAAGTTTCAATATAAATTTTAAAATCAGACAATATATTAATTTTTTTTATAAATTAATAATCTTCCGATTCATAACTCTCACACATCCAAATATATAGTAACTCGCTTCTCATAATTCCATAAAAAATGTATACATAAAAGGAATAAATGTGAAATTTGATAACATATGATACATAATCGAAACAAGGGAGCCACTGTCGTAGTGGTAGTCCCTGCCGGGATTGAGAAAGTGTAGTTCTTTGAGTTGCATCTCAGTTGTCTTGAGCATACAGGCAAATTTGCAAGTGAGCGTTTATTGAACATAAACTATGAACCACAACCAAAACCAATTTGAAAGAGAAAATTGATAAAAAAAAACTCTGATGAGTATTTGCAGAGCCCAGAACCTTCACACCAAAATGTAAAAGAAATAGGCCACTGCTCAAATAGTCATCGGTTAACATTAATCCATGTGAGTGATTTTTCAAAGAAATAGGCCACTGCACAAATAGTCCTAGGTTAGCATTAATCCATGTGAGTGATTTTTCAAAAAAACAGGCCACTGCATAAATGGTTTGGCCTATTCTTACTTGGGTCAGTGAAGATCACAAGCCCGGTATTATTGCAGTAACAATACCATTAAATAAGCATTTGATAATAGCAGAGTCAACCCCTCATTGAGAACATGCGAAATTAAGATTAACACGTAGGCTTTGCTATGCACCATAACCTTTGCACAAACCAAAGGCCATCTTTGGTCATCTTTATTTGAATTGCAAATTCAAAAATATTTTATAAGACATATAAACACATTAATATCATAAACCAGAGGCCATCTTTATTTGAATGGTATATTCAAAAATATTTTATAAGACGTGTCTATTACATTGGCATTTAGTTGAACATAGTGTAAAAACATTGTTTTCACCTGCAAATAAAGTAAAAGCAAGATAGGTTTAGCATCTTCATGTACTTGTTTGTTCTAATCCATCTTTTTTTTGTAAAGAGAATTCAATGAGTATGACTATAGGGGCACCTGTTTTAGATTGTAAACAAGTTCAATAAACGATGAACCACAACCAATTTCAAAAAGAAAATTGATAAAAAAACTCTGATGAATATTTGCAGAGCCCGGAACCTTCACACCAAAATGTAAAAGGAATAGGCCACTGCACAAATAGTCATCGGTTGACATTAATCCATGTCAGTGATTTTTCGAAGAAATAGGCCACTGCACAAATAGTCCTGGGTTAGCATTAATCCATGTGAGTGATTTTTCAAAAAAACAGGCCACTGCATAAATGGTTTTTTAAACAGCCTATTCTTACTTAGGTCAGTGAAGATCACAAGCCCAATATTATTGCAATAACAATACCATTAAATACAAGGGGCTCAATTTTTCCCTTACCCCAATCAGATCCTTCATAAAGAAATCATATGCAATTAGATACCTCATAGAGAACTTTGTCAATTTTTCCCTTACCCCAATCAGATCCCTTGTAAAGAAATCATATGCAATCAGACACCTCATAGAGAAATCATATCCAGTCTGGAAGATAGAATAAAAACTCTTGATGAGAAAGATAAGGAACTTTTTAGACAGGGATGCGTTGTCATCATAAACAGAGCCAGACCTCCAAAAAGCAATCCGTTTGGAAATACGCAGAAGTAGATTTTAGTTGACGTGATTATCTTCAATAACCTTTAAAAATTACTTGAAACTGGTAGCAACCATCCAGAAGGACCTATGGATAGTGATTGATGCCTCATCAATGCTCAAGGTAGATAAGGAGGGACACATGGCGCGATTGAGACAGAACAAGAAACTGGAAAAGCTAGAAACAAAGGTTTGGAAAAAAGACGTTGCTAGAGGATTACAACGTAGCAATGAGCGTAGACCGAATGTGGTTGAGGTTGGCAATTCCACCGGGAATGAGCACGCAAGGACCCACAACTCGGAATCAACAATAGAAGAAGTCTGAGCACTCACACAGAGCATGTTCATATAAAACGAAGCAACAGGCTGGATTGGGCAAACTGCCCAGCTCGATTAGTGTGTCCAACACAATCCGTAACGAAGGTATACTCCTACAAACAGATAGCACATCTAAAGATTTTTTAAACAATAGAAACCGATTACTAAACAATGATATAAATTATAACATTGATAAAATAAATTTAGTTGAAATAAGAAATAGGTTAGATAACAAAACAAACATGGAATATTAGAAAAGAAAATTGATAACAATGGTATTGATGATAACAGGAACTTAATAGGTTAGATAATAATAATACAATTGCATTGAATTCAAAGCGCATTAATATAGGTAACGGTTTGGTTAATATAAAAAAATTATTAGTAAAGAAAATTGAAAACAATAGTAAAACGAATAATAGCAGAGTCAACTCCTGATTGAGCACATGCGAAGTTAAGATTAACACGTAGGCTTTGCTATGCACCATAAACTTTGCACTCACCACGTTTCATGCTGTGGGCCCACAAATTTACCATTTGTGTAATTATTTGGGCCCACTACCCTACAACTTGTCAAACTGCAAGTTGGACAACACAACAAAGCGATAGCTCAAACTGCAAGATGGCTTGACGAACTCACCCGAGAGCTGGGAGAAATCAACCGAAGTTGGTTGAACTTGAGGCTGGTATAAGAAAAGAACCAGGACTTGCTTCTCGCTCGCTGGGATAATCGGGGCTGGTCGAAAGAAACCGCATTTTGTTTTGTCCCTAAGACAACTCTCTATACCTTGTGAGATCTGGGACCCGGCCCGGCTTTCTTCCTCCACTCCAGGGGCTTGCTGGCATCCCAGGTATTCGTTGTCTCATGTTGTTGTTATGTTTTTGTTGATGGTTTCTAACTGACTGAAAGGCTTTGATCTGAATTTTTCTTCCAACTTAGACAGGGAGTCCTTGGTCTTCTCAAGGTCTTCAATGGCTGCATCTATGGTAGCTTTAGACTCCTTGTTAGTTTTCTTGAGATCCAATACCTTTTTAGTTTTCTGTGTTACTGCATTCCTGTTCTCTAGCAGATCTGGGTCAATAGGTTGTCTAAGAGCCCTGAGCTCCCATTCTGCCCTATCTGCCTCACTAAAAAGTAGGTAGGTAGGTAGGTTTGGAAGGATCATATGCATGAACTGTTTCATCCGCCAAATCAGAATCAGAATCCTTTGTTCCAGAATCTCCCGACGAAGCCAAATCCGAAGCTGCTGTTCAAAAAGCTGAATCTTCAGAATCATACGCTTAGACAGACGTCGAAACATTTCCGTCTGGGCTGTCGGCCTCAAACTTGGAAAAAAATAGAGCCTCGTAACATTGTTCATTAACCAAAGATACAAAAATAATACCGAGTCTGGAAAGCAAGATAGAGCGAGCAATTCCGTTGTGGGTCAAGATTATACATCCGACAAAGCAAGGAAACTTAAACAATGACTAACTAGGAATATAACTCTGTTCTTAATTACAACATATAGGAATATAACTCTATTCTTAATTACAACATATGAAGCTCAAACCCTGAGTATAAAACTCAGCTTGAATCGAGCTTAATCTAAAAGACCCTAGACTGTAAACCTCGAATAGGCTGGAAGGACAAGTTGCGTAAAGACCCCACTGGGTGGCAACGTGAGTCCTGTCATGTTTAAACCAAATTAATAGGCAGAAGCCACAGTTCGCGCTACCGAAAAATACTAAGCTAAAATCTTTTAAAGGAAACTGAAGCACCTTTCACTCTTAGCTGAGCAAGGAAAGCTTCCAAATAGGAAAATATAAACATACCCGGTTCTTTTTGAAGTCCTGAGACAGGCTTGTAAGTTGTTCTGCCTCCCAACGTTGTGGCAGGATGCGTAGCCATTCCTCCCGTTTCTGCAAAGAAAGATTATGTATTAGCTGTAACTTAAAACCAGAAAGAGGGAAAAACGATTGACACAATAGAGAACCCACAATAAGAAGAGAGATTTAATACCTGTAATAGGAAGATGGAAACGCCGGACATGCGGACCTTCAATCGCTTCTGAAGCCATTCTTGTAAAAAAAAACTCACCTTTGTGCAGGTTGTGCAGGATAGTCAGGTTAGAGATAATCTATGGAATCTAAATCTAGAAGACAGCACGAGTCCACAAAGGCCACAGCTTTTCCGCTGGGCATTTCAAAGAAGAAACTCAGCAGCTTGCAAATGCGAACATTAATGGTTGCATAAATCTCTGGGCATTCTTTCACAATTAAATCGAGAGCATAATGAGTCAGAGGGTTAAATGCCACAGGCCTTCACGAGGAGGAGTGCAATCCAGAAGACAGTCCAGGAGTTGTTGCAGGGATCGCAAATCTTCCAAAAGCTGCACAATTTCGAAAATTTTGGGCGTTTTGCGCTGATTTTCAACAAAGATGCCATGGTTCACAATTTGCTTGCAATGCAGGCTCTGAGATAGATAACACGAGTAACTGCGAACCCAAAAAGAGAATTCCAGAGCAAGGGGGCTGGAAGTGTCCTCGAAAGTGTGCGATACCGCCATGAGTGGCGTTGTATCAGAAGAGTGCCGCATTTCTTTGTCTGTGAAAGTGGGCAAAGCATCTCGAATCAATATATGAATGAGTGCCAGAGTTTTGACAGTGACCATCCAATTTTTGGTTCGCCTTAAACGCTCTTCGATTGTGCGTCTTAGATATCGTCTCAGATTGCGGTCATTCGTTGCAGTTACTGCAATTAGGACGTGTTTTTCGCTGGGAGGAATCTCATTGTGACGAGTAGCTTTCACAACTGCAACGTCTATATCTGCAATCCTTCCATTCATATTGGCGAACCCCACAGAAGCTACATCCTTGAGCGTCCCGACTGCTTTTCTCGACCAAGAATCCATGTCCGCCAGCTTCCACTGCTCAGAAGAAAGAAGAAAAAAAAAAAAAAACTCTTCCTCAATTTTCTGGTCCCGCTAGATTAGCCCTATTAGCTGGAAGGGTAGTATTGTGAGACAGTATTGAGTCCAGCATGACACAGGTGATTACATGCAGCTTGCCACAAAGCTATGCACGAGACAAGTGGCATATCAACGGTACTTTGGATAACATCATATTGCCCCAATATTTGTTTCATCAAAATATGCATTTGTTAAATTTCAAACAGATTATCCTAAGTTTCATCAAAATCATGCAGTCTCCCGGCAATAAGAGGTGCAAGTTGAAAGTTTGGATAAAAGTTTGTTTGCAAGCATATGAGCAGAAAATTTTATTTCAAACATTGGTTTAAACTTGACATGTACCGAAAATTTTATTTGGTCAAAGTTAATTAGTTGCTGGTCAACGATCTATCGATCGCTATTAGTCCCAAGCAAGGACTAATAAGTAGCAGTTTATATATAATAACTTTGTCTACATAAATAAAATTATAAACTATTTCGTTTGGAAAACACACAAGAGCCTAGTGCCCCCTCGAAATAAATCTATCCTAACATATTCATTGATAGTTCATTTCCTTTTTAGAAATATTAGTTTTTTTAAACTATAAATATATCGAGGATTGATTACTGAGAGGTAATCGATTCTTTCTTTTGAGAAATACATATATGGGTGATCGAAACGTCTTTTGAATTGTTCCTTGGAGTCGGACTTTAAATATTTGACCACCAAGATTTAGCGAGGCGTGTTGAACCGATCAGAGTCAACTTTCTTACTGAACGGAATTTCAAAGTCAAAATTTAAAAGCGCAAGGTGTGGAGAAGACTTAGGTTCATGGAACAGGATTCATTTACGACGGCTGTGTGAGTGCACTCCATTCCATTGAATAAGTCAAACGAATAGCCAAACGTCATATTATAGTAAAGTCTTCCACGTTTACTCTCTTCTCAGCTGCCCACCTGTCCGCGTGACTACTCCCTATATATTTGCATGTAAACATTACGATACATTCATATTATCGTTAATATTCTTCTGACATTAATTTTGGTTCATTCAATCGCTTATTGTGGATTGCCTGCGAAAAGAAGAGTTGTATAGGTTGAAGGAGAGATGGAAATGAGAATGGCAACACGAGTGGTAATATTGATTGCTCTGATTATGGTGATCACGATGGTTAGCGAAGGTTCGGCTTGCAGGCCGCTGAAATTCAAATTCATATTTCAAGGAGAACAAGCGGAAAATAATAATAATATTATTGAGATGAAGAATAATGGGTTACTTGAATCGCTGCCAAGGGGTACCGTACCTCAATCGGGGCCATCTCAGTGTAAAAACTACAGGTCTTCCGGTGGAGGTTCGTGTCCAGTTTAACGAAACTAATGCAATCCTTCAATCCAGTTGTTGAAAGGCAGAAATTCCCAGACATAGAATTACACAGCCTAAAATTTGAATACAACAATAGTAGAACTGATCTACACACCGGGAAAAAAACGACATTGAGAAGAAATAACATATAACTCATCTGGACGAGCCACATGTTGAGAAAGTACTAACATGCCCTCCAAATCATCGTCAGGAGATTGTAATGTGATTGTTGTGATTAATGGAGTCAAATACATTACATTGGTTCAAATATTCTTTGGATTTATTTTCCCAGAGCCTTCGGAAAAAAGTTCTTATCTGTCTATGACTAAATGTTTGAGTTTTCCTTTGTAAAGAAAATTAAAACAATAGATTATCATTTCCTAAAAAGAAGTTGACAAATAACGTATTTATGGTTTTGATGGGGGACAACTTAGCCCAAACGGATGGGATTATTTTTAAAGTTGATTTCTCAAACGCAGATCAGTTACCTATATCTATAAAATATTTGTGTTGTCATTCCTTAACTTTGGAGATCGGTACCTAACACCGAGCTATGGTTAGGATTAGAAAATGCAAGTTTTAATAGAACCTGTCTGTTATATATCTAATATGAAACAATCATAAAAGCCACCAAAGTGGGTAATCACTGCCTTCTAATTGTAACAACGATGGCAGCACTATCCAATCTTGAGAGTCGGAATCAATGAAGAACTCGAAAACTTTATTGTTACTTGTTTCCACGGGAAAAAAAAAAAAAAAAATTGTTGTTAAGTAATGCGTGTTTTTTAATATTAATATCTGTAGGTTAAGATTTCTTTCACATTATCTTAATTTTATGGACAGGGAATGATCGGTTAACCACCGTGATTTATTTTAAATTCATACTCTCAGTTATCGGAATCACTGTTTCGGATAAAGTTACATAGATATTAGAAACGTAGACGTAAGGTGCAGTTGGCTGTAGTTTATTCACAATTCTACACCACTACGCGGTAAACCACCAAAATGCAAGTGTCAATCCTAACTGTGTCAATCCTAAGTGGGCAGTCACTGCTTTCTAAGAAAAGATAATTATTGTAACAAGGGTGACAATCTTGACAGTCGACATCAGCGAAGAACTCGAATTCTCCGTTCTTCTGTGTTCCCTAAGAAAAAAGTCGTTGTGGAGAACAATTACACGTGTTTTTGTGAATTAAGGTTGTTTCACATTATCTTCGTTTTTATGGACGGAAATTATTGGTTAGAGAGTAGCTATTTTAAGTTCATACGGTAAAATATCTAAATCATTGTTTCCGTAAATTCGACTAAAAAATTAAAAGTAAAATGCACTTGTAGATTGGGTTATACACAAACTGCCGCAAAATCATATATGCAGTCATGTAATTTCACATGAGGTGTTTTTTTAAGGAGTAATATAATCATCCCATTAACTCTAATTCAATTAATAATGTTTGACGGAATCATTATAAATAAGGATAAACTATAAGGGTTACTGATTCTATCATGAAAGAAATTGGTTATGATTACATCATTTAGTGTATTATGTTTTGGATAGATCAAAAGGTGTTCTATTGGATTGGAAAAGATTTCCTTCACCAAATATAATCATCATTTTCAAATTAAATTTTAAACTTTCTCATATTAGCGGTATTTGATTTCACTATTTATTTTCCTTTAAATTAAGATTTCTCTTTATATTTGATTGTTAAGGGTAAATGTGAAATATCGTTTAGTGGTGGGTTGAATTCATACGGGTGACTTGTCCATTTGAGTTCCTTATTAATTAGGACTATTCCATGGGTTATTAATTAGCACCATTCCATGGGTAGGAAGGAAAATAAGCAATGGGAAATTCTCTTTATAATGGTTTTCTTGCTGATCCAGTCGCAACGTTGTTTTTCTATTTTCTTGTTGCCACTATAGTTGCATCCCTCTTTTTCCATTTCCTTACTGCTACTCCAGTTGCAACAAACTTTTTTTTCCTTTCCCTACTGCTACTCCAGTTGCAATGCCCCTTTTTCCCTCTCCCTGCTTCTACTCCAGTTGCAGTGATGTTTTTCCCTTTCCCTGCTACAACTCTAGTTGCAACACTCTTTTTTCCTTTCCCTATTGCTACACCTATTGCAACATCTTAGTTTTTCCCCATTGTAGCATTGGTGATACTCCGCTGGTGTTGATACTCTGTCAATGTTGGTACTCCACTAGTGCTGATACTCCACTAGTGTTGATACCCTGCTAATGTTGATACTCCACTCATGTTCATACTCTATCGACGCTGATACTCCACTGAGGTAATTGATTAGGTATGTCCCCGAATGACTCCGTGAATTTAATTGACCTTTTCAATGATGGCATAAACAAGGCTGAGGGGGGCCATACCTCAGTTGGGGGGAGATTGTATCACATTTAATTAATACCGATACCATTGTTTCTATTACCCATACCTCATTAATACCACTTAACCATTCAAATATACCATTAAATACCGCACCATTACACACTGGCATCATATCTCCATCTGTTTCCTTCACACATACCAATATTAATTGGAAAATACACCATATACGTACATACACGTGAATATTAAATTGTGGTTATTCCCAATGTATTTTAATTATTACCACAATTATTACCACGATTACTGTTGTTTTATCATAACCTTTTCCCAAAATCGCTTCCCTTATCGCCATTTTCGATGCTAGATAGTTTCTCGGCTAGCTATTCCTTCAATGAAAGGTTGTTACTCTGAATGCTATCACATGGTAATTGATAAGTATAATGGGTGGCTAGTCTATCAGAAATGAACTTGAGAATACAAAGTAGATACAAATCTGACCAGAAGTATGGAATATTTTTCAAAATGTTGGATGGCACACTTATTTTGTTCAATTATAGGGATTCGATGAAGGGGTAACAATTGAATTTGCATTGAATCTCGAGGGAAATATCTCAAGGGTCTGTGGGTTGGAAATTGAAGTTACTAAAGAAGTCACTGCAATGGTTAGTGGGTTATCAAAAGAGGGACAAAAGTGGTTTATTATAAGAACAACCTTGCGAGAGTTTCTAGAGTTGTTCATACAAGCGAGAGAAAATGTGGTGCAAAAACGAAAGGGGCATGATAGAAAATCGTTAACACAACCCTGCTTAGATGTCGCATAATTATTAATCTAGTACATCACTTGTGAAGGTCAGTTTTATGTTCTTGTTAAATATCATTTTGAGCTCCTATCTAGTCTTCAATTTCGTCAGTTGGATGCTGAAAATATCCCCTTCTTCCTTCTGAGTAATTTACAATTGATGGCCTGATCTGCGCACAGTTCGTGCCAGGCGCTGGCCACCCTTACAAATCATGGGCTTATTAGATTATTGGTAATACATGCCTTGTTAAAGACCCATGTAACTTGGCAGCAACTGGTAGAATTATCGGAGGAAGAATTTGCAACTATGATGGTTGCAAGATGAGAGGAGGAATTGCTTGAAGAAGAAGAAATGGAACTGATGTCGAATGAAGTGGAGAAGAAAGTGGGTGAAGAAATGTAGGATCAACAATATGAATTAGGATATGGAGAAGGAAATCAGGGGGTAGAGATAGAGGTTGTTGGTGGCATGGGAATTGAAACTACTCCCCCTTGCTCACATCTTATGGCCTATTTGCTGAGAGGATTAAGGAAATTCCCTACTCCTACCTTATATCATCGCGACACCAAGTCGGACTGTCAAAAATTCTTTCTCCCAATTTGAATTTTTTAGGAGTTGTTGTAGAAGGGAGTGAGGATGATACCTCTCCACAAGAACCAGTACTGGATTCAGAACCAATGGAATAAAATTTGATAACACAAGAATCTGATAGGGAATTTGTAAGAAGGAAAGCGAGAACATGGGTGGAAATTTCTAGTTGATGCCAAAATAGACTAGTTATGAGGAAGATTGCTCAATTAAAGGTGGAAATTTCAACTCTAAGGAACTTGTTGACGGTGCTAGACCTGCCAACATGTCAAGGGGATCTCCCCGGTAAGAATTCCCAATTAAACCTCAGACCGTTTGGTGTAGGAGTCCGAGCAGTGGGTCGTAAGGTAATGCCTTGACCACGATGTCGCACAGAGGCAAGTAAGATAACTCTATCAGTAGCAAGGGTGTCACTGATGCAGTGAGTCATGGAATGAGTATGAGAGGTTGCAACACTTCAAAGGTGGGAGGAAGGTGAAGGTGAGTTCTAGGTTGAAAGGGATCAGTCCCAACTCTACTAGGAACACACTACACAAAGGACATGCACATCTTCCGACAGAGAAGTTGACATGGATGCGGCAGTCCCAACATATAAGGTAAGATAACCTGAACAACACTCATGGATCAGTCCGAGACGAGTGTGATGGTTGATATAGCAGAGAAAGGTTTGTCTGGTGTACGGGAGAGTAGTCGACATGGATGATGACAACATTAACAACATATGCAACACATTAACAATAATATTCATATAATTTCATGTGAATCACTTCATACACAAGTACGTAAGTTAAACAACATATATCATTAACGAAACGAGAGCAGTCCAACTACAATAACAACATATGCATGAAAGTGTCCTGGCTTTTATTATATAAAGAAGTGTAAGTCAAAATCATACAGTACACCATGTAAACCTACTAGCCCTATCAGTAGAACATTACAACCACATCTGCTTGCTCCTCCAAAGAGATGTAATAGCTTTGTGTAGCGTAGAAGCCAAGGCACGTTAAAATACTATCCAAGTCTTCTTCAAGATAGTCTTAGTAGAATCTTAGCTCACCAAAAGCCTATACAATGAGTTATGAGAGAATATTTATAGCAAAGGGTGGGGTGACCCTTAACATTCCCCTTTGTGATTGTTCAACTACCCTCATGACTCTTCACATACTCTATCACTATTACATTCACTCTTGAGACTTGATTTACACTTGACATGACTCAACAATACACAGCACATGTACCCATGTGAACAATGGCTTGAACAAGCCAAACCAGACACCACTTTGACTTAGACAACTATAGAAGTCCAATTGCTTAACATCCTCATGCTGATCAACAGTAACATATTGGTGCCAAGATTGGTAGTATCTGATAGTGTCCATGTGTTCTGCTGTGACATCCATCTGGAACCTAAACCTTGCCTCCATGGCATCCGGGTACACTCCTTGGGCTCCTCTGTCCAATTCATTTGAAAGAATGTGAAACAATGTCCTCAATGTGTCTTGACCAACAACATACTTTGTTAAGTAAACTTGACTCGGATAGAGTCAAAGGAGGTTAAACAGTGATGGTTTTGGGGCACATGGTATTGTGCACCCATGGTATTTTGCCCGTGGTATTATATGTAATGGAGCCTATAAAAGGCTAGAAGGACTTCATTGTAATGCAAGGACCTGGAGGTGAGCGATGAAGGCTCACTTGGCTGGATTGGCCAAGATAATGAAATTTCATTATGATCAAGTTTTCCCTAGATTTGGGGTTTTCCCAGATAAACATGTGTGTTTATGTGTTTATGGTTGCTACTGGTTATTTTTATATTTGTTTCTCTCAGTAATTCTCTGTAATTAATATGTGTTCTCGGGACAATCCTGCTCACTCTAGCTCTTACCCCCCCCAGAGTTTTTACCCGACGTATTGTTAACCCAACATCCCCCCTGTCACGTAGGTCTAACCTAGAATTTACCGGTGATCACCAAGGGGTACACATGCCTTACCAGGTCTTACAGTAGTATGCCCATTTACATGCAATAATTTTGACTTCATTAATTTTTTTTGTTTATTGCTGTTGCGATTCTGATCCATCCTATCTCAATTTGATTTTCTCAAAAAAATCTATCAAACCGCTCCAATTGCGAGCCCGACGAGAACCTCATAGGTTCCAAAACCAGTGGCCTTACGTAGCAGAAAACGAACAATTTTCGAAGCCGCATGAACAATTCGTCAACATGTTCCAAACCGGTAAATATCGCAAATGCACTGAGATCCCTGGTAGTTATGGCACTATCTTCCGCACATTCCCCTCAAGGTTCATGTATGATTGTTCCACCATTATTTTCCAGACCCAGATTTGTAAAAAGGCTGCATTGATCTCATGAGGCACTATAAACCCCTGGCATCAAAGAATCCTTTTGAAGCCAACATCTGGCTCTGATACCAGTTGTTAAGAAATTTGTTGCATAACATAAATAATTACTGGGAGGAATAAATATAAAAATAACCAGAAACAACCATAAACACATAAACACATAAACACAAATGTTTATCCGGGAAAACCCCAAATTCGGGGAAAAACCCAACCTAATAAGATCTCATTAGCATTGGCCAAAACCCTGGCCAATCCGACCAAGTGAGCCTTTACCGCTCACCTCCAGGTCTTGGATTACAATGAAGTCCTTTCAGTGTTTTATAAGCCCCATCACATATAATGCCATGGGCAGAATACTATGGGTGGACAATACCATGTGCCCCGAAACCACCATCACATATAATACCACGGGCAGAATACTATGGGTGCACAATACCATGTGCCCCAAAACCATCACCGTTTAACCTCGTCAACTTTGACTCTATCTTGAGTGAAGTTTACCTAACATACTTGTGCATGATTTCTACATTGATAGGCAAGTCTGGACTGGTGGCGATGCGCATCAACTCGTTAAAGTATGAGTCAAGATCCCATTGGACCTACTTCTTGGTCTTCGCTTGGGTGAGAGTCTTAAGTGACAGAATTGCATATGTGTGCACAACATCCTCCATGCTCTTTAATAATCGTGCATGGGAAGGTTGTATGCCAGTGATGAATTACGGTAAGTCTTCATAGTTCCAGATTTGACTCCAGATAGGTGCTTATAGCTCAACCACATTGGCCTTCATCATCTTGGGCAAATGAAGCAGGGCTCCTTTATACTTCATTGTGAATGCCCACATGTTATCAACAGAAGCATGTATTTTCTTCAAGATGTGAGCTCTTCTCACACATGAATGCTGCCATCCGTGAAGATGAATGATTGCTTGATGCACGTACTAAACTTGGAGTACAATGCCCACATAACCATGTCCAAGGACAACACTTCCTCCAGTATTTACTCCTTCAGTTCAACTCAGGTAGACATTGTCACCAAGTTCCTCCCTACTTGGCCACCTGTAGTTCCTTCGCCATTCGCTCATTCTCAGTTATGAGGAAGCAAACACTAGAGCTAGTGGCTTTAGCATACACTCTAGTTGCATTGGCCAAAGCAGCTAGGTCCTTGTGCACATCGATCATAATCACTTGTTCTTCAACTTTCTCAACAAATGTTTGGTCCTTCAGAGTTGGTACTCTCTCAGGGTGCACAAATCCATGTTGAGATTCATCAAAGGAGTTGCCGCGCATCTCTGCTTTCGGCTGACCACCAAGGATCTCATTGCATCCTTGGTCATTCGAGACTTTCTCATCATCTGGATGCATTGTAGTGGGTGAGTTGACCTCTCTATGGTGAGGCATGAGGTCAGTGTCCTGTTTCAATTTCGGATGCTCCATGTATGCATCCAACTATTCGAAAGCCTATTCTATCTCATGAGAAAAGTCTTGCCCCTGTGAGGGCTCACCATGTTCACTTGATGCCAATTGCTGAGATGAACCAACTACTTGTATGGGTGTTGATTCATCTGTCTACACATGGTTCACCCCCTACTAAATTTGCTACTACTGCGCTTCCTTCTTCTGTTGGTGTAGCTCTTGTTCTTTTCAGAGTTTCTCCCTTAGCTCATGCAACTCCTTCTCTATTTCTTCCATTATTTTCTTATCTCTCTGCCTTCACATGATTCACTTTTTGCGTTGTTGCCTTTTATGTTTAATAGCCATAGCTTCTTGTTATACAAGTAGATTTGCTTGAAAATTTCATCTTTGTTCCTCGTCCATGCGGTTGACAATCTTTCTCTTCCCTTTGTCATGCGTAGTTATGCTTGGCTCTACTACCTCTGCTATTGTTGCTACTGCTGCTACCGCTGGTATGTTCTGTGGTGCTGCTTCATGCTGCCATGCTAACCATTCTATGATGAAACCAACATGTTAATTGGGTCTGGAATGATGGTAACAATACCTCCATGAGTTGTCCTCGACCCAATGAAATGCCCCATGGATCCAATTGAGCCAGACTCTCATGCAATGATCCTTGACAATGCAATGTGGGTCATATGGGTTGAAGCTTCGGAGGTTGAGCGAGTGCTTCTTCATTTGTTCAACTTCGACATCTACTTGCTTGATGCTCTTAATCTCATATAACCCAATCCACAATGGAAGAGTGGGCCAAGGTGCCCTCTTCTGCCACTGCAGCCTAACTTTTAATCCTGCTGAGATATGATATGCTACTTCCTGCATGACCAGTACATCCCAAGCAAACTTTGGCAGAACATGTGGAGGCTTCTTCACACTGAACACTTGAATGAATGTGTCGTCTGATGAGGCATACCAATCTGCAATGCCTAACAATGCCTTCATCATTTCTTATGACATGCAAGGTGGATCCTATTCAAATATCAACCTATATATTGGGATGAAAAGATGGTTAGATAGCCATTTGATCACTCCTCTGATGTTGCACTCGGAGAATAGCTTGAAATATGTGCTCACAATAGTTTCTATTGGTGACCATGCCCACTCTAAGCCCAAGAACTCATGTTGGGCACAAAATTCATATAGAATGTAGGCAGACATATAAATCTCTACATGCATGCCTTCGGGCGACTATCGAACCTTTGTGACTTGCTCCTTCAGTTGATGAGCTAGTATGTCGGACTAGTTGCATGGTATCTCTAGCTAGTTGGTCCAGCGCATCCACCCAACTCTGAGGGAAGGTCTCTATGCTTGCTTGGCCACTTAGTTGACATGCGAATATGACCAAGTATTGGTATGCCTTCCTCAAAATATTTATCTTATAGATCCGGTTATGGGTCATCTTGAAAAAAGCTAGCTCATTTACGCAATCCTTAAGAATATCTCTGGAGTGGCCTCTGCTGTTGGGCAAGCTGAACGAAGGGGTCATGAGAGTCATGGGCTCATCCATCTGATACATCTCATCATAGTGTTATGCCCATAAGATTGAAAGCTTCTTCCCATTGACACTACTCAAGGTCATCGTTTTGGGGTCAGTGTGGGAGATGATCCAATGAATCATATCTGCACATGGGAATGTGGGGTATCTGCATGCAATTCAATATAGGCCAGACATATGAATGTTCACAAACACCAGCAAATCTTCAAAGTATTCCCCAAAAGTACCTACAAATGTTTCATTCACCTCTTGCCACTTCAGTTTGATGTCCTTGTCTAGATGCAACTTCGTATCTTCGTAGATCAGCATGCTAGAGGACACCTGTTCAACTGTTGTTCCAACTACAACACCATCAATGTCTTTAGATCCTATTCTCTTGGAATCCATTGAGACAAATGAACACCTGAAAGATCTAGAAACAAGAAGCATGCATGGCAAGAAATATGTCAGTGAAAACAAACCAAATCTGGGGAAGGTCATAGCAAATACCTGGGGAACTCATGAGCAAGATTGCACAAATTTCACTGGGAGGTTGTGTGACTGGTTGCCATAATTGAAAAAAAGGTAGTCTGGACTAACTAGAGGGATGAAATAGCTATTAGATCTAAAAAATGCCCAATTCAATTGGGTTGTTGGCTGTTGGGATTTAGCAATGCATGATTCCAGCTAGGACAGACTACTGACCTAGGGACAATTTTGCACAATATTTTGGGCCAAGCAACCACTGACCTCCACAAATGCATGATTCAGTCCAGGAGGTCAGTGTTGGGCTAGAATATGTAAATCTGGAGAGGAAGGTGAGCCTTCCTTCTCTATATTACTCAATGCAGCCTTGGTGAAGGCAGAGACCAGGACAATGTTTGCCCGACTCGCCAATGGGCAAATGAAAGCAGGTTGATGAAATGCATGACGACACTAAGTGATAGTAGAAGTGATAATCAGCGCATGCAAAACATGAATGGAAGATTGAGAAAATAGATAAACATGCATGTGGGTGAGGTCATTCGCCGGGTGGCTGAACGTTCGTGCAAAACAATTTCACGCATGCGAAGGCAGTGAGATAACAACAAAAATCAAAACAGAGGTAAGACAAGCTAGAATATGTGTAAACGATAGCAGGTGTTCAAAGAAATCAAGCAAACAACACTCACACAAGCGAATACACAAAAAGCGATAGAAATGTTTAAAAAGACAAGTTGAGGCCACTTACCTATGAATAGTTGAGCCGAATGTGTCGAAGAGTCTCGGATGTGCTGTGGGATGTCATAGCTCCAAGACCGATGTGAAATATTGAGCTCTGATGCATCGAATAAATAATTTTAGTCTCAAGTCATGCATGCCACAAATCTAGGACTAAGCGACACTTGGAGGGAAACTTCTAAAACAACTTTGCATGTAACACCTGATTGCTAAAAGTAGTTCCCTGAATCATGGGACACTTTTTGCATGTTTCCTCTTGCTATTCCAAGAAGATCAAGGCATGCATGCATGGAAGTCAAGTTTCCTCGGTCCCTGGTGGAACTAGTCAACCGGATTGTCCATGCATGTCAGTGCTCAACTACTTTGGAAAAATGTGCATTCCTAACTGTAAGATGGGCTAACTACCCAAGGGGATTGCACAAGTTCTAGGCCCATTAACTGACTGCTTCCCAGATTTGCACAAATATTGGGCTGAACTACCTGTTGGTGGGAAAAATTGTGCAATCCCTACTAGGAGGGTTAGCTGACATGATTGGAAAATCCTGGAGACCAACAAGTTGATAGAGAGGATTTGCACAATTTTTAGGGGGAAGTTTCTCAGCTTGTACCTGGACCAAGTTCAGGTAAGCAGCCTATGAGGGGAATGGATCAACTATGTTTGATAGGCTGCCTTTATGCGAGGAAAGCACTAAAGCTTGAGTACTTGAGTAAGTAAGACAAAGTGCTATGTAAATTTGGTAGGGAGGCTCCAAAACAGGTTAAGAAAAAATTTTGGAGGGTGGTTGTAACCGCTAGAGCACTTGGTGACACACTGGTAGAACTCCAGCTCTCTGCATAGACTTTGTTTGTGAAAAGAAAGTGTAACACTTCTAGAAGTATTGTTCAGTTCTTAGCTCATCTTGGTTTCACAATAACTTGATTTAAGATGTAGAATCCACCAGACTCTTGGTTGATTGACACACATTCAAAGCCAAGGCCACATAGTTGTTTCGATTGGGGTTGAGGGGTATATAGGTGCATAAGCAATATAGTCGTCAAAGTCTTAGTTTCATCTCTAGTGTTGCTCCACTGCCAGCATGCCTGCACAATACCTCGGTGGAGTCACATAGGAACACAAGCATGACTCTGCTACCAGCGAGCTTGGTTAGTACCCTGGCAGAGTTACTTGCATCACCTCCTTGCGTAGGAAGCATTTCTATTCTTTCACATTATTCATTTTTGATATTTTTTTTTTTACCTTTCATTTTTTTTTGTTTTTTTCATTTAACTGCACGTAGTACATATTCAATTCAGAGGTGGAAGAGGGATCCTTACTTATTGAGAGTAGATGAGGTTTTTCTAGTAGAGAAGTAGTTTATTATATCTCTGACGTGCCTATTAAGGTTTTCCCCCTCACCTTACTCTACTTGACTAAGCTAACAAGGGTTAACCCAAAAACAATCGACTAGAGAAGGTGACACTAGTTAGCGTGCAAGCGTTGTGTGTACACCAAGGTTCACTTCAAACAATACATATTTTCGTTCGATGTATCATGGAATAATATTAACAAGTTCATCATACAGAGGCAAGATGAAAGATAACCAAGTATTGGTAGCTGTACAAACCCTCTTGTACTTTACCCAGCTTGTTTCATGAGTCACACATGGTTTTCATGAAAACTATCCTATGAATGAAACAAGTGAATGAGCTAAAAATCAATAAAGAAAAGCAAGAGCAGAAGTGAAAATGAAAGTGAAACAAGTAAATAAACAAGAAAACAAATAAACAAACAAACAAAGCATGTAAGCAAACAAGCATGCATGTAAACAAATGAAAGAAAACACTACTCCTACTCCTACACTAACGGTGCAAGGGCATGATCACATGAAGTGATACTTCCAATGCAGCCACCAGTGCATTGGTAGACCCATGTGGTTGAAGGCTTGGTCCACGAGTAACCTAGTTGTGTGGACCAGCATACAAGAAAGATAAAACAGTGAATACAACCACACTTCATGTTTCAAAGTGCCCATGGGACATAAGTGAGAGCGTGTGCATGATGGATAGTTTGTGGACTTATCATGGTGCTGTGTGACACTACGTGCAACTTTTAAGCATAAGCACAATCTTGACTGTGACATGCAAGAAAACAAAAGAAACAAAGATAACTTGCGTTGCACATGAGTACTTGCAATATAAGACTCCTCCAATGCATGAGCAATGGGATCGTGCAATTTGACTGGAGGAAGTGTGATCTGAGTGTTAGATTGATCTTGAGTGCATACAGATGAGTTATGAGGAGCCTCAATTGTTTGAACAATTTCATTGGTTGTAATAACATTGGTTATATGTTATGCTAGGGATTGCACTAACAATGGTGATAGGTTATCACAATGGTAGTGGTTGTAGGTTGTGATAATGATCATAGGCTATGCAGTGATAGATATTGCAAGTTGTATATTGTGACATTACTTATGGTACAATGATATATGATGAAAATGGATCCAATTTAAAAATGATATGAAATAGAGGTTGAAAAGAAATTTAAAGAAGGAGGTAGGTGCCTCCATTGAGATTCAAGCCTTAATCAGGTTGGAGCCTAGAGGAAGTTAGTTCATTTACAATGTTGGAGCCTCAATTAGGTTGAATTTTACTCATCATCAAGGTTGGAGCCTCAATTAGGTCATGGCCTATAGTGAGAAGTTTATTTCATTCTTTTTAGGTTGGTTCCTCAATTAGTTTGTAGCCTACAACGAATGGCGTATTGCATTTCTTGGGGGAAGTTGCCTCCAAGAGGTCTTAGCCTACAAATATATGTAATGAATTGAAGAGAAATAAGAAATAATTATATAATTTTTGAGGTATAAAATAGGCCTCCTGAGGAATATTACGAAATAACAGTATAAATAATAAAATAATATAGATTGCATCATCAAATGTTAGAGGGAAAAAATTACTTTTTCAACTCATATTTTCAACTTACCTCCCTATAGTTTTACTAAAATTTTGAGCAGAAG
>APFE030270935.1:287033-301809 GCA_000404065.3 Pinus taeda | reverse complement strand
AGTTTTGCATCCACATTTATCAACGTGATAATACAAGTATATGATAAATGTCCAAAAAATATTTCTAGAAGTTTGCCTAAATAATTTACTAACAATAGAAAAAAAACAATTATTTGCATAGTATTTTAGATAGCTACTAGTACTATATATTATGTAAAAATCTCCTAATATGAAGCAAAATTTGGAAATTATTGAGCACTATTACTACATAAAGGTTTGATAAATATAATATTCCTTCTAGTTCTCTATGCTCAATTGAGAAGCATGATCCACATCCTCCTATTGTTTCTACATAATCTCATCTCATTTTATCTCTACCCTTTTGGATCCAATTCATAACCTAGAACTTGGGTTAATTGTAGTAGTGTTTCTAACCAAACATACAACCGATTGTTGAAAAACCATTCACTTAACTTCAATATGTTCAATTTGTCTCTTTTGACTATGTAGGGCTTTTGGGATGAACAAATGTTAAGATGTTTTGTCTTCTTTTTAGGAAGGCATCCTACTAATAAAAAAATTGAGTTCCTATTATCAGTGGTATAATATTATTTCCATTCTACATCTCTCTAAATGTTGATATTATCATACAATGGTAACTTCAAAGGATGTGCATGGTCCACACTAATGATACTACATAAAACCCATTATCGCTCACTTCCATTTTCTAAAGTTCTAACATAACTAGAACTTTATTGTCTATCCAACATTCCCTTTGGAAATTTTCAAAATATGTAAAAGGAGTGTGAATGCACTACTAATATCTTTTTCTTCAATGTATAGAGGGAAGGATCAAGATGAAATATACCAAGAACTAAAATTACCCTCACCAAACCAAAGAACCAACTGACATTCAACAAACTAGACCCGTGAAACCACCAAGGAGATATGCATGAACTACAGCAAAGGCCTTGGGAAGGAAATCTAAAATCGAACAAAAGAGAAAAAGCATCCAATATAGAGTCGCAATTTGAACCAAAATAAAATATAGAAAGGGACCATAAGAATAGAAGCCATAGAAAAATCCTTAGATTTCAAACTTGTAACCAAATATAGTGTTCTCTTGATAATTGATTTCAACTATAGAAATAATTAATGAGCTTTCTCCCACATTAAAAATTGAGTCTATGAGGGTACCTCAAGTATAACATTCTTTTGGTCATCATGTTATATGGTTAACCAAACGTTGCATATATAATATGCCATTTTCCTCTCATGCAGGCCCAATTCATGACTTTGGGTCGAAACTTAGAACATGGGGTAGAATGAAACCTTTCCTTTTGTTCTTAAAATGTTGCATTCTAGTTCAATTACCCTATTGGCTACATTTTCTTTGATCTACGTTATCATGTTAACATTCATAATACTTTCAAACTTAGTAAATTCCATTCTTATTCTCGTTACCATTCTAACCATCTTTCCCTCACTCGATGAGTATGCTCTAAGAATCATTTTGATAATTAATATTAAATCCCCCAATACTAATAAGTATTTTGGTATAAATTTTGTCAACAAGCCTTATCCCTAGTAATATAGACCATACCTCTTCTTATTTGTATGATTCTCTACACATAACCCATTCAAATATGTTTCTTTTCCTCCATGATCGAGAACAATATCCCACAACTACCACTAGTCATACATACATATTAATAGAAAGCACATCATTTAAAATGAGTATGAATTTCATATAAGGTCACATTATTATTTGTGTGGAAACAAAACACGTGCACTTATGCTTTGATATTTCCCATACTGTTTGAATATTGACACATATGCCTAAATTCTAAAAAATGCATCCTCTTTCTCCTTTCTACGATAAAATCCTTCTCTCTATGTTTTATATTCACAAAATGTATTCATCACATTCCTTTGATGTTATACTTCTTAAGGTTTAGCTTCTTCTCTGTGAGGTACCTTATTATCTTCAAGGATGTATTTCACATTATAACAATTTAGTATGGGCACCACTGTGAAACTTGTTCATATGTATAAAGATATTGTCACTCTTTTCCACCTTGTGATTCATTCACATATGAAAATACGATACTTTCACTTAGTTATTTTAAATCCTATACCATACTAGATCTATTAACTTAGCCTTGGGATTTATAAACTATATATTATAAAGGAAACATAGAGAATGATCTCTCTCTCACACACACACACCTCACAAATATTTAGTACATGATATTATTCGCATTGGTTAGGAAGGATAACAATCATTCTTACCAATCACCCAAAATAAATTAACATGTAAATGAATAAAAAAGTTATCTATATATTAATAATAGTAAAAAATACAATCCTAAAAGCATTGGGATCTTAAAATTAGATAGAGGTAGAGCCACTATAGTAATGAACAAGAATTATTACCATATAAAAGTGAGATACCACCTCTATAATAGTGGCACCTATTAAAAATTGAAAAAGAAACTTATTTCTAAAGTTATTAAAGAAGTAAAGAATGTCATCATAGGAATCCAAGCTTGAAGAGAGATTAAAAAATGACTAACTTCTTGTTATGAGATTTCCTCTAGGATTTACAGACTTCCTAAGATAAATAAGGAAGGAGCTCCTTTGAGACTAATCATAAACACCATGGGATCCCCTATATATTAAATAGAAAATTATGTAGCTATCATCCTAATCCCTTTGGTTGGTAATTCATGTTCCTACATTAATGATTAAAACAATTTTGTCAATCTCATTAAAGAATAAAGGCTTGATCTAGATGACATGATCATGTGTGTTAGCATGGTTTCTTTATTGAACAAAATTCCTTTGAACAAAGGAACACATATTGTTAAAAGAGTAATAAAACCAGAGACTACAAGATTTATTGAGGTTTTCATTCATTATACATTCCCCAACTTCCAAGGTAAATACTTTGAGAAAACTATTATGATGGAAATGGGGTCTCCTCTATAACCGATTGTTACCAATGTTTTCATTGAAATGTTTGAGAAGAAAACCTTCAACACTTACTCCTTTAAACAAAAAATATGGAAGAGGTACGTTGTTGATAAGAACATGAAATGACCACATGGATGAAATGAACTACATAGGTTCCTATACCACATGGATGAAATGAACTACGCAGGTTCCTAGACCACATGGATGAAATGAACTACGTAGGATCCTACACCATGTGAATGGAATTAGAAGAAATAAAGTTCAACATGGAACTTGAAGTGATAAAAGCATTCCTTTCCTAAATGTTTCATTCACAAAGAAAGCACACATAGAGAGTTAGATTCCATGCTTATTCACACCACCATATAGTCTATAATATTGGAGTTTCGAATAAACTGATCATATGATCCTTAAGAATATATAACAAGGAACATTTTAACCAATAAATAGACCACCTAACTAGGGTCTTCTGAAGTATTGGATACAAAAGAAGGGACATTACTAGAGCCATCAAAACAATTAAAAACACACCCCCCTAACACAACTCCCAAGCTTCTAATGGGAAAGTGTTCCTCCCTAACATCCATAGTGTCACCAATAAGATTGCTAAGTTCTTAACAAATAAATGTATTGCATCCTCTTTTGAAGCTATGAAAACCATTGAATATAAGATGAGAAATGTCGAGGATGATATCAATCACCTCCAACTTGAAGCATTTTGCAAGGTTTCTTTCTCATGTGGGAAGTGTTACATTGGACCAACAAGACACTTCTTAGAAGTAAGGATTAAGGAACATGGAAATGACATAAAGAATGGAAGAATACACTCCTCATCTCTTGCAAAGCATTCTTCCAATTGTAATTATCACTTATTCCTAGAGGATGCAAATATCATCACTAAAGAAGTCCAATTCTATAAATGAAGGCTTTGAAAAGCTTTGGAAATTGTAAAGCATCCCAATAATCTCAATAAGGATGAAGCAATAAAAGTTACCGAGAACTACCTTCCTTTACTCATAAAGTGGTATACTCTTGATAATCAAATCTAGGCTTTTGTCTTTTTGTTTCCTTTCACTTCCCTTTTCCTTGATTTTTCTTAGGAAACCAGCGCACAAAAAGATAAAAAGATAGATCAACACCTTAGAATTCAGCCTCTTTGAGGGAGCAACCTCCTTTACATTACACGAATGAACAATTCTTGGATGATTCAAATGACAAAACCTCCTTTCTATATATAGGAGTCTAAGGGGACATAATATAACCAAGCCAACCTAGCAATAATAATATAAAGGCACAAAAATAACAATAGTGGTATTCTATGGGGCATAATAATAACAATATGGGGACAATAGGGGTACAACAATACCAATAAGGGATACAATAACAATAGTAATGGGGAATCGCTGGTATTATAGGGACCTAACATTCCCCTCCCCTTCAAAAAATTGTTGTCCTCAACGCTTGGGTAATTATGGGTGATTTTGTATAAAATTCTCATCCTCCCATGTGGAATCTTCAATGGGTAAGTTCTTCCACTTGATGATATACTCTGAAATTGATCGATTTCGTAGCTGTCGAGTTCTTGTTTCTTTGACTGCTTTAGGTTCCAATATTATTTTTCCTTCCTCATCAAGTTCCGGCAATATTGTTTGAACTAGAATCTTGTCACCTAATACTTATTTATTAAGCATGAAACATGGAAAGCTGGTGCACTCGGGAGGCTGGAGGATTTTTCAATTTGTATGCCATGTGTACTTATCTTTTGCAACACCTTATATATCGACCATAATACTTTAGTGATAATTTTATTATCCTTTTAGCTTGCTTGACGGACATTTGTTTATATGGTTGTATCCGTAGTAATACCCAATCACCTACATCAAAACTTCTTTCGCTGTGATGTTGATCTGCCTGTTGTTTCATTCTATTCTGTGCCAAGGTAAGGTTATCCTTTAAGAGTTGGAGAACTTGTTGCTGATGCTCGATGTGATCTTCCACTGCTTGAAAATTAGAATTTTCTATTAAATATTATGTGATGGATGGTGGATGATATCCATAAAGTTCCATGAAGAGTGTTTTGAAAAAATTTCACTTACTTGGCGAAAATTTAAAGTGGCGACAATTTAGTCAATATTGCTCAGAATATTTATTATGACCTATTTTCAGAAATGGAATGACCATTCTGCATCTTCCCATGTGATAGAAATCCCAAACTAGGCATTGGAATTTCAGATCTGTGTTGCAACTCTCCTGTTGTCACCAAAAATTCTGAAAAAAAAGAGCTAATTTTAAATCAGTGATATCTCCTGCATCCAAACTTCGATTCGATTGATTTATTTTTTTTAAATCAGGTATTTTTTCAAAAGAATCCAGATTTGAAATTATTTTTTGCATATTTTCCCCAAAACATACATATCTGCACCACAAACTTGTTGCCCTGAAAAAATGTCTACAACACCACTTCTTTTTAGATCAACGATATCTCTTTCATCTGGAGTCCGATTTGGCCGATTTTTTTTTGAAATCGGGTATTTTTTAACAAAGAATCTGGATCTTCAATTATATTTCATAGATTTTGCCCCAAAATGTACAAATCTGATCTGCAATCTCGCCACCCCAGAAAGTTCCTGCAAAAAAAAAAAAAAAAAAAAAACTCTCCACTTTTACCCAAGAAAGTGCTCTAATACCACTTGTTATAGATCTGATTTGCAAACTCACCACCCTAGAAAAATTTCCTACAAATATATATATATATATATATTATATATAATATATATATATAATAAATATATATTCTCCACTTTTTCCCAAGGAAATGTGCTCTGATACCACTTGTTATAGATCTGATCTAAAATATATGAGAACACAAATATACTCATAATAATAAGATAGAAATAGATAGAAATGCTTCTTTATTGATCAAACCCTTAGGTAGGGCAAACACCATACATTCACTCCTTAAGGAAGGAAAACACTCCACAATCCATTATGCCTGTTCATTCAATTATTCCTTGACCTCTCAATGTGGAGTCTCTAGCCTCTATATAGGCCTCATACATACAATACTATGGGTCATTACCATGGTTCCCTCAATACCATCTATCTAATACCATGGGCCTATTACATTATTACTAACTACTTGTGGTCCCTTACATGATATAGGTTAACCACCTTATTTATTACTATGGTCCATTCCATTATTACATTATTCCCTTGGGTACCTCCCTTTGTACCCCATATTATCCCCCCTAAGTATACTACATACTCCTATCAATTTGAGTGATCTAGTCAATAAGATGTTGATTGGAATGGATATTTTGATTGAGATGGATCTTGAGATGCAGGTTATTAAAAGGAGTTTAAAGGCAACACATGACAACAAAAAAGAGTTTTGTGAATCAACATAGAGCATTCAAGGAGTTTCAAGTTGGAGAGCGTGTGTACTTGCGCATCAAGCCCAAGAGGAGATCATTAAGGATTGGGTCATGTGCCAGGTTGGTTCCTCAATATTGTGGGCCTTATGAGATCCTCAAGAGGATTTGACCAGTGCCTATAAACTTGCTTTGCCGCCACTAGTCAAAGTCCATGATGTTTTCCATGTTTCATTGCTTAAGAGACATGTACATGACGTTGATCATGTGATCAATTATTGATATTATAATTGTAACTAGAGGGAGAGTTCTATCCATAGCCATGAGGTATATTGTCGCAGAAACAACTCATGCTCTGGAATGGAGCAATAGAGCAAGTCAAAGTGCAGTGGAAGCAGTTTGGCCCTGAAGAAGCTATATTGGAGATGGATGATCAGATGTGGCAATTATATCCTTCTTTATTTATTAGTTGAAGAAAATGAGATTTTGGAATGTGTGTGTGTGTGTGTGTGTGTATTATCATTGTAAATATTGCAACAAGCTTCCAATAAGTAGTACATTTTGTTTTCAATGGTTTTTTGGTCATAAGTGTCATAGAACATTGAGGATGGTGTTTCCCAAGGCACAGGGGTTTGTAACAGCCCTAGGCTGATTTTCCATGTAAATGTAAGGATATTATAAAGGAAAAAGAATAAGCCAAAGGTTATGGGACATGTATTCCAAGCTTAATGGAGGGAAAAAATTTTTAGTGGGTATCACTTGTGGTTAATTAATGGCTATGGAAATTGGCATTGGCACTGGCAAAAGGAAAAAAACAATAAATCAAAATTTAATAAAAGAAATAAATGAAAGTAGGATAAAAGGAAGATGAAGAGACAAGAATATGCATGCAAGGGAAATTAGAGAAAAAATAAATGAATATTAAAGAAAAAGGAAAAGGAATGAAAGAGACACTAGACATGAATGATAAAAGAGCATACGAGAAACAATTCACACCTTTTGACATCTTTTGGCTGGCCCTTGATTAGTTTCAAAAATCAAACTACAATAGGAGAGAGAGAGAGAGAACTTTGAAACAAGCAAGAAAGCAAGAAATGGACAAGAAAAGGAAAGAGAGAGAGTGCAAGGATAGGATTCAAAGAGAAACTACATCAGGAATGGTTTACAAGTAATAAGTTGCATGTGTGATTTCCTTATTGGGATTTGAATGCATGGTGTATGCATTTGGTTTACATGATTGCTTTGTTGTCATTGATATGGGATTTTCTTGGATTGAAAATGGTTACAACCTTGCCTTTCCATTTCCTAGATAGCCATGGTGTGATGGGATTCATTCTTAGTTGAGATTTCGATTACAAGAAGATTTTGGATTTGGGTGAGGTAGTGTTAGGAAAATCTCAAGGGCTGGGGGTGGATATGGTTTTCTCTTGGAATCCCCTGGCAGGTTGGTGGACATAAGAAAATTCCTCTAGATATGATGAAGAAAATACGAGGAATCAAGATTGTGTTAGTTTGGTGATTTTTAGACCAATTTAGGTGAAATTACTGTAGTTGAGAGTTGAGGTGGTTTAGCCTCTATATGCCCTTGTTGGTTTTGTTTTTGTTTATTGCATGAGATCCTGCATTCATGGTTATAATATGGCATGGGGGTGATTGGCTGAAACTTGAGAGATTTGATTCAGCCCAATCTATGGTCGGCTTGTACGTGGAAGTCCCTAACTTGGTTAGATTTATGTATATGTTATTAAGTGTTATTTATTATTGAGATCTATGAGCACATGTATTGGATATTGTGTTGATTTTATTACAGGTTAGTCATGGATTCATTATGGTTAAATGTTCGTTATAGACATCATTAAATGATGTGCTATTGTTATGGATCTTGATGATTTGATAAGTCATTGCATGATTATATGAATGTATGAGCTAACAAGTGTTGATACATCTAGCGTGAGATGTAAGTGAGTCTCTTTTATAATTTTATGGTCAAATGAATTGGACAACGATCATATATGCATACATGACTAGAAACTACTATGTGTACCATGTGTTTGACGAAATGTTTATCATGTGTTCGGAAAGTTTGGACAAGATCTAAGCCTAAGTCTATATTATGTTGACTTTATTCTAGAGAGTTTTGGGTAGTACTTGATAATGGCCTGTAGGCTACACCTGAAAATATGACACTCAGTTCGTAGCCACAGTCTCTTAACTAATAAATATTGGTTGTAGCCGCATGGAGGAAGGCATGTGCATGTCGTTAGATCCTTATGGCTTCATGTAAGGTTAGGCATGAATGTGGATGGGTTGTGACATCAAGTGAAAATATAGTTCTAGTGCAGGGTAAGATCATCAGGGTATGTTGTCTGGCATCTTTGTGGTTTGTTGTCCCTGAGAGGCTTCGATAAGTTTTTTAGTTAAGTAGAACACACTTCCATAAATGGAACTTGGATGTTGGGTGATTTCATAATAACTCTCAACTCATATTTACCCTAGATAGATTGTACAAGCAGGTAAATGTGGGGTCGGGTGTTACAAGGGTGTAACTCAAACCTTAATGATCAAGGCATAGCCCGTCCATTTAATAACTCAAAGTTTAATGAACATCATACCCAGCCAAATCCCTGGGCCCTTATTTCAACCCTCCACCATCTTGGACCATGGAACACTATATATATCTATGTGTGTGTCCCCCAGTGACTCATACACACAACAAGTGATCAATGAATACATTGGTAGATCTAGTTTCAGTGAAACAATTTTGTTTGAAGTTATGGTTTCGATGAACAATTGAAGGGTCAATGATTTTGTTTGATCATGAAATTTACCTTGATTATGGCCCTAATTAAGTGTTTACCATGGTTGAATTTGTGTTTTCGAGTTGGTAGAGTTACCATTGGCGTATGTTAGAATAACATAATTGGTTTTGGCACAAGGTACATACCCTTAACCTTATTTCAAAACATAGTTATAATAATGTTGAATGCTTTGGATATCAAATCTTATATGTATCCTGATTGCTAGTGTGCCCATGTTGTATCAGTCAAGACCCTTGCTCGAGTCCCAATGGTAGTCAAGTCATTTTTTATATATATAGGTTGTTGGTTTCTTTTGGTAGAATGAACAACAAATAGACGATGGTCATTCTATTATATCAGCACCAAATTTTGAACAAATTGTAGAAGAACATTTGGAATTTGATAGATCTTTTAATGGTTAATTTAATATAAATTTTGATTTGGTTTACATGTAGTTTTGGGATCAATATTTGTCCAAATTGGATTTTGAAAGAAATTAAGAAATCATGGTTTGGATATGGATGTTACTAATGGAATGAAATGATTTATTGACACTTATTTTGTGACCATAATCCATTTTTTATGTTTTTGTGGGCTATGAGTAGGTTGCAGTGGGTTTGGATGCATTATGAAAACAAGTTCCAAGAAGGGGATTGAGTGATTAGATTGATGAATTTGTAGAAGAACAATATGCGTAGTAGCATGAAATCTAGAAACAATTATTTATATGAAAATTTTTGGTATTTCTTATGACAATGGTTGAAATAACATTGATTGTATTTTATGATAGGGATTGTAGTGATACTGGTGATGGGTTATCACAATGTTAGTGGTTGTAGGTTGTGATAATGATCATATACTATGCAATGATAAATATTGCAAGTTGTATATTGTGACATTACTTATGATACAATGATATATAATGAAACTAGATCCAATTTGAAAATGATATGAAATAGAGGTCGAAAAGGAAGTTGAAGAAGGAGGTAGGTGCCTCAATTGAGATTGAAGCCTCAATCAGGTTGGAGCCTCAATTAGGTCATGGACTATAGTGAGAAGTTTCCTTCATTCTTTCTAGGTTGGTTCCCCAATGAGTTTGTAGCCTACGATAAATGGCATCTTCCATTTTTTTGGGGAAGTCACCTCCAAGAGGTCTTAGCCTGCAAATCTATGTAATGAATTGAAGATAAAGAAGAAGGAATTAGAGAATTTTTGAAGTATAAAATGGGCCTCCTAAGGAATATTATGAAATAATAGTGGAAATAATAAAATAATATAGATTTCATCATCAAATTTTAGAGGGAAAAAAATTACCTTTTCAACTCGTATTTTCAACTTAACTCCCTATGGCTTTACTAAAATTTTGAGCATAGCCTCTTTTTGGATGCAAAATTCAATTCCACAACCAAGGAGTATCCATGTTGGATACTATCGATGGACCCTGCTACACGAAAAAAGAGAAGTACATGAAAAAATGTGTTTGGAATCATGCTTTTCATGTATTTCTCTTTTTTGTGTAGCAGGTTCCATTGAAAATATGAAACACGGTTACTCACTAGAAGAAGAATTAAATTCTACATCCAACGAGTTCTTCCGCTCGAAATTTGAGTAAAATCGTAGGGAGATAAGTTGAAAACAAGAGTTGAAAAAGTAGTTTTTTTTTTTAATATTTTTTCTTTTTTACTCCAAAAATGGTGAATCATCCCCCATGGTTGACATCATCATCTTGAATTCTATTGGTTCTTACAAAAAAAATTGGTTGTACATTTTTTTTTAGGTCCATTTTTTACCTCAAAAATTCATTAGTGTTTTGTGGTTTTCACCTATATGGGTTCCCACGTAAAAATAGTTTCTCTTGTGATGTGATGATGTGTTATTAATGTGATGGTAAATTTATGATGCATTAATATTTCTGATGAATTGATTTTTATGGTTATTATTCAATGCTAAATGGTTGATTTATTATGAAAATTTATGATATGATAAAATTGTTCTTACACTGATTCACCACCCCCCTTCTAGTGTGACCTTTGGGCCAACATGAATGTCTATTATCTTCTCACTCTTTTTTTTTCCAAACATATTAAGTGATTAGAATCTATGAATTGTCTATCCTTTTTCCAACATATTTCTAGGCAATATTTATGGAGGAATCCACATATCCATAGGGGAAATTTTCTAATAGCACAATGTCTCTCTGGAAAAAGAAACCATGAAAAATTAGCCCATTTTATCTCCAAAAAACATCCTTAAAAAATAATATGCACACCGTTTTGACTAATATACTATTCAAAATTATGTATCAATGGAACAATAATGAAAATTAACTAATAACTTGCATATTTTGGAAGAGATAATGCCCTGAGGGTTAGCTCAAATGGTTGAATAATCTTCATTAAAACACCTTTGTTATTAAGGAGTGATGGGTTCAATTATCTCGACACTCTCAAGGTCAGGATTTGTGGTTGAACCAATGGAAGTGATCTCTTCAAGCGGGTCTACCTGATACAAATATTGTGTGGATGTAGCAGTCACAAACTCTAGGATCCATGAACCATATAGAAATAAATAAATAATTAAAAGTTGTTGGAAGAGACAAAAGAATTATAACTTTTGTGACTAATTTTTTAATAACACAACGTATACATTGAGTTTAGCCACAAAAGATAGTTTAATTCATTTTCTTGGTAAAAATCATGTGTATTTTTCTCTCAAATTTTATTTATGAAATAATAATAAAATGAGAAATATTGAGGTAGTGAATCTCTCTCTCTCTCTCTCTCTCTCTCTCTCTCTCTCTCTCTCTCTCTCCACATTAATCGACATGATCGACATCCTCCTATTGCTTCTACATAATCTCATCATATTTTATCTCTACCCTTGTATACCCAACTGATAAGCTAGAATTTGAGTTAATTGTAGTAGAGTTTCTAACCAAACATACAACCAATTGTTGGGCAACCATTTACTTAACTTAAATATGTTCAATTTGTCTCTTTTGAGTACAAATATTAAGATATTTTGCCTTCTTTTTAGGAAGGCATCCTAATAATAAAAAATTTTGAGTTCCTATTATTAGTATAATATTCTTTCCATTTTAGATCTCTCTAAATGTTGATATTATCATACAATCAGAACTTCACAGGATGTGCATGGTCCACACTAATGATACCACATAAAACTCATTACCACTCACTTCCATTTGCTAAAGCTCTAACATAACATTCCCTTTGGAAATTTTCAAAATATGTAAAAGGAGTGTGAATGCACTACTAATATATTTTTCTTCAAAATATGTAAAAGGAGTGTGAATGCACTACTAATATATTTTTCTTAAACATATAGAGGGAATGATCAAAGACGAAATATACCAAAAATAAAATTACCCTCACCAAACACAAGAACCAACTAACACTAAATAAACTAGACCCGTGAAAACATCGAGGAGATATGTGTAAACTAGAGAAAAGGTCCTAGGAAGAACATCTAAAATCGAACTAAAGAGAACAAACATCCAATATAGAGTCCCAATTTGAACCAAAATGTAATAGATAAAGGAACCATAAGAGTAGAAACCATAGAAAATCCTTACCTTTCAAACTTGTAACCAAATCTAGTATCCTCCTGATAATTAATTTCAACTTTACAAATAATTAATGAGCTTGCTCCCACATTAGAAATTGAGTGCATGAGGGTACCTAAAGTATAATGTTCTTTTGGTCATCATGTTACATGGTTAACCCAACATTACATATATAATATGCCATTTGCCTCTCATGTAGGTCCAATTCATGACTTTGGGTCAAAACTTAAAGCATGGGGTAGAATGAAACCTTTCATTTTGTTCTGAAAATGTTGCATTCTAGTTCAGTGACCTTATTGGCTACATTTTCTTTGATCTACCTTATCATGTTAACATTTGTAATACTTTTAAACATACTAAATTCCATTCTTATTCTCGTTACCATTTTAACCATCTTCTCATCACTCGATGAGTACGCAATACGAATCAATTTGATAATTAATATTAAATCCCCAAAAACTAATAAGTATTTTGATATAAATTTTGTCAACGAGCCTCATCCCTAGTAATATAGCCCATACCTCTTCTTATTTATATGATGCTCTACGCATAACCCATTCAAATATGTTTCTTTTCCTCCATGATCAATAACAATATCCCACAACTACCACTAGTCATACATATTAATAGAAAGTAAATCATTTAAAATGAGTATGCATTTCATATAAGGTCACATTATTATTTTTGTGGAAACAAAATGCGCGTGCACTTATGGTTTGATATTTCCAATATTGTTTTAATATTGACACATATGCCTAACTTCTATAAAATAAATCCTCTTTCTCCTTTCTACGAGAACATCCTTCTCTCTATGTTTTGTATTCACAAAATCTATTGATCGCATTCTTGTGATGTTATACTTCTTAAGGTTTACCTTCTGCTCTATTAGGTACCTTCTTATCTTCAAGGAAGTATTTGACAGTATAACAATTTAGTATGGGCACTAGTGTGAAACTTGTCCATATGTAT
This sequence comes from Pinus taeda, assembly GCA_000404065.3. Lineage (NCBI taxonomy): Eukaryota > Viridiplantae > Streptophyta > Pinopsida > Pinales > Pinaceae > Pinus > Pinus taeda. The sequence goes on along the minus strand of APFE030270935.1, from coordinate 288,172 downwards.
ATAGAGATTGTCATTCTTTTCCACCTCGTGATTCATTCACATATGAGAATAGGATACTTTCACTTAGTTATTTTTTAATCTTAGGCTATACAACATCTATTAACTTAGCCTTAGGATTTATTAAATATATATTATAAAGGAAACATTGAGAATTATCTCATACACATTTCACAAATATTTAGTACATGATATTATTCACATTGGTTAGGAAGGATAACAGTCATTCTTACCAATCACCCAAAATAAACCCAATTAACATGTAAATGAATAAAAATGTTATTTATATATTAATAATATTAAAAATTACAATCTTAAAAGCATTGGGATCTTAAAATTAGACAAAGGGAGAGACAGTATAATAATGACCAAGAATGATTACCATAGAAAAATGAGATATCACCTCTATAATAGTGGTACCTATTAAAAATTGAAAGATAAACTAATTTCTAAAGTTAGTAAAAGAAGTAAAGAAGGTCATCACTGGAATCCAAGCTTGAAGAAACATTAAAAAAGTGACTAACTCCTTGCTATGAGATTGCCTCTAGGATTTACAGACTTCCCAAAATAAATAAGGAATGAGCTCCTTTGAGACTAACCATAAACACCATGGGATCCCCTATATATTAAATAGAAAAATATGTAGCTAACATCCTAATCCCTTTGGTTGGTAACTCATGTTCCTACATCGATGATTAAAACAATTTTGTCAATCTTATTAAAGAATAAAATCTTGATCTAGATGACATTATCATGTGTGTTAGTTTGGTTTCTTTATTCAACAAAATTCCTTTTAAAAAGGAACACATATTGTTAAAAGAGTAATAGACCCAGAGACTACAAGATTTGTTGAGGTTTTCATTCAATATACATTCCTCAACTTCCAAGGTGAACACTTTGAGAAAACTATTATGATGGCAATGGGGTCTCCTCTATAACCCATTGTTGCCAATGTTTTCATCGAAATGTTTGACAAGAAAACCTTCAACACTTAATCCTTTAAACCAAAAATATGGAATAGGTACGTTGTTGATACCAACATGAAATGACCACATGGATGAAATGAAAAATGTAGGTTCCTAGACCACATGAATGGTATCAGAAGACATAAAGTTCACCATGGAACTTGAAGTGATAAAAGA
>APFE030270935.1:242143-262776 GCA_000404065.3 Pinus taeda | reverse complement strand
ATATATAATCACTTTTACAACCCTTAGTTAGTTAATAATGATAATATGAGCTTGACATTCACAAAATTAGTTAATAATAAAAAATAAGTTAAATTGGTGCAACAAGTGAATGACCGCTGTGTTAAACCATGTAGGCCATACAATGCGACAAAGAATCAATGTCCTTAATGTAATGATTGCTATTAAATCTAATTCCAAATAAAAAATTAAATTAAATTAAATTAATCAAAGTTGAATTTTTTCATTTCTTATTGTCATTAAATCTAATTTTAAATAAAAACTTGAAAAAATCTTATTTCAGGGTTATTTTCATCTATCCCATATCACCAATAAAGTTTTCGAGGGCTCTTATTCTATATTCGTGCGTGCTTGGACCAGCGAAGGCAAACAAACAACAAACCATTTCTGGAATATGTGCAACAAATTTAATTTTTTTTTTTCCTTTTGTTGATCCAGTTCAGTTACTCAACTGAATTCAAATTGTAGGGTGAACTTTGGTAATTATTATTATAATTTTAGAGCTCGCATATTTTATTTTTGAATACTATTATTAAATTTGAATTTAAATTTAGATTCGAATTAGATAGGATAAGATAAAATATTCAATTAAAATAAAATTCAAGAGTATACATCTTAAACATTTAAATATCTACATTTTTCATATAACAATAATGGCTTGTCATTTTTTGTTATTCATTTTGAAATTTAAATAATTTTTAATAATTTTAAATAATATAAATAATTTTAAAATTGCAATTTACAAACCAAAACTACAACCAGATTTATTTGTTATCTCTAAAACCTTTTTTCTTTTCAAAACTCAAAACTTCCCTCCCTACTTTCAAATCTTATCTAAAATCTTTTTGTATTTAATATTTATTTAAAAATTAAATTTTCAAAACTCAAAACTACATCCCTCCTTATTTTCAAATTTTATATAAAATCCTTTTGTAATTTATACAAATTTAAAAAATAAATATTCAAAACTTAATTTTTTTAAATTCCTCTGGATCTAAATTATATTTAAAAAATCCATTGTTTTTATAAAAAATTTACAAACTTCAAGCTTCATGCTCAAATTTTTATCTCTAACTATTTAAAAAACCAATTATTTTTATAAAAAAAAAAATTAATTTCAAAATTGGTACTAAAATTCTTTCTTTCCTTGTTATCTCAGCTTTTTAAGTCATTTTAAACAAAATTGAAATTGAAAATTTCGAAATTTTCTAAATTCAAAACTAGTTTCCATTTCCAAACTACAATACCATCGTCTTTCCATTTCCTACTATCGTCTTTCCATTTCCTACCTAAGATATTCTGACCATCTATTATGTGTTTAAAAATTGTTGCATAGAAATTTTCTCCACTTCTAACTAGTTTCCATTTCCAAATAACAATTCTACAACCTTTCCATTTCCTACTTCAAAAATATCCAAACCATTTTTATATATTTAGAAATTATTACAATTATCATTTTAGATGCACAAATTAACAAATCCATAAAATAAATTATAAATCATAAATTTTGAGTCAACCAAATAAAACTACCATGAACCAAATTGAATTTTATCAAATTACAATGTATACATCGAATTCCCGAAGTACGGACGTATTTGGTAACTATGATTTATGTAGTACACAATAAGATCAAAGTCAGTAGAGTCATAGCCTCCGCGAGTATATTATATAGCAACTATGTTAAATCGTATATTATGATTTTGTTTGACTTTATATTTTGGTTCTTAAAGGTTTTGTAATTTCTGAAATACTCTTGATGTAGATTGAATGAGCGTGTTGTCGCAAATTGTACATGAGACCTTTCATTAAGAAATTATTAGATTTTGGATTTATTTATAAGTATGGTAGTGAAGGTTATTGATCTTATTATATAATATTTTTAAGCATTGAGTTTTATTAGTTATATGAGTTATTAGTTGGAAATAATTAATTCCTACTTGTCTATGGTTGTAATTTTCTATTTGAGGAGTTTGTTCTTATATGATAGGAATTTAGTTTCTCCTAGTTTAGTGTGTGGTTGAGAGAATCTCTCAACCACACTAGTGTACGTCCAAGATAGAATTCCTATCTTGAGACTATTGATTGTATAAATATGTGTGTATTTTTCCTTATTCACAGATTAATAGAAAACATATTGATTGTGCTACTTTTATCTTGGTATCAGAGCTTGTGAGGGCCCGGCCCCTCTTGGGCTTGGCCCTTCCTGGGCTGAGGAAGAAAACGAGTATTTTCTTTAGTTTTTAGTTTGTCCATCGTCAAGAGGCTCAATATTTGGATTAGAGCGGATCTATGGTTTCTATTTTTGTCAAGCCTCTGTTGCGCTGCAATGTGACTCACGTTTATGAGCGTCGTGGATAACAGCATCCCATGGTGCCAAAGGAGCCCGTGCGCAAAGGAGTTGCAGTATCTGTCACTCAGCAGGGGCGTCTACCCATCATGGCCAGTCAGTGGCCCAGTTTGGTTGATTTAAACGTCGGTGCCTCCAACGAATTCTTTACACATAAGTTCGCATAGTACATCGTCGGTGCTCGGTGGATCATCTTTGCTAAAATTTGGTGTTGATGTTCGAAAGGGGAAGAAGGGGCTTGGCCCTTTGTGGCCTTGGCCCCTCCTGGTTGCAGCGTGGTGAGCAGCTGAAGGAGAATCGTCGGTTGTGCTGGTGAGTTGTGCTCTGAAGTGTGCGCAACAAGTGAATTAGTGTTGTGTGTGGCCAGTGGTTCAGGCAGTCATAAACCAGCCATCCAATTTGTACTCAGTTTTTAAGTGAACGGGTACTAGCGGAGTAACCTGGGCCACCCAGATGTGAACTAAATAAAGGTGGAGGGTCTACACCAACGAAGTCATTCCAAGCGCCAGTTATTCCTGCAGCTGGACCCCAATCCCGCAGCTTCTTTGGATTCAAACTCTAATGAAGTAGCTGGGATTTCTGATGAAAATGGATTGGGAGGAGCATGCACATCTGCAACCGAAGATTCTTCAGGTGTCCCAACTGTTTCCCGATAGGAATCTGGAGATGATCTTAAAGAAGTGGAACTCTAACCAGTACCACAGTATGTGCGAAAGCAATCACTGTGAATGTTTATTATAGACTGCACGTTTGACTCGAAGCAGTGATTAGGTGGTTTATCTTGCAGCAATTACATTATATTGTACTTTACATCAGATCCAATGAGCCAAAGCTAAATCAGGGAATCTGCAACTGGAATTTCCCATATTTGATCTTTGCTGTATATTTGAGATGATTTCGCCGCAGTAGAGAATAGCTCATTCTTGCAGGAGAAATAGTGAGTGTGACCATTGCGACTGCTATAATTGGAGCGGCAGTCGGAGGATTCGGTCGGATTCTGCAGTTTTTTATCAAGGCCTGCAAATCCCTAAGTAGGGAGTTGGTGGAAGATCGTAGTTGAAGATCATAGATCGAGTGATCTGGTCGTTGGTGAATGAAGATCAATTGATCTGATTGTTGACTGTTGGTGGTTGCAGACTGAGTGATTTGACCATGTGTTTGAGCATCATCTTTGGTGAGCGCCGAGTTAGCTGGATGATGCTTGATAAATTGGGGCTACCTCAACCAACGAGCATGGAGTCTGCTGGGAGGCTGAGCCAAGAAAGTGTGTGGTAACATGTGGCTGCTCTGGAGATTCCGATCTAGTCGACGGATCAGTGGATCACTCTGAAAGTCATCTGCGTATTTTTTTTTCCGAGAAGGAGCGTGGACTGACCGTGGTAGGGCGACGACCGTAGATCAGTTCCCGTGCCAGTGGTGGCGTTTCTCGTGACACTGTAATCGTGGAGCTGCAAGTTGGAGGTTGTTGGCTGAGTGGTGGACTATGGCTACTTTTATCCGATTTCCAGAACACGGTCGATGAGGATGTGGCATCGATTTCCAAACCGATGTCTTCCAGAAAGATGCAGCTGCGTTAACTGCGTGGAGCTGGACCTAAATCTAATCGGATCTTATCGGATTTTTTTTTGCTCTCTCGTGGTTGAAGGAGACGGAAGCCTGAGCCTAAATCTGATCGAATCTGATCGTCTGCGTGATTATTGGTGCGTCTGGTGAGAATTTAGTTCTGGTGTTGTAGAATTCCAGAGGATTGCATACGTATCATTCATATTCAAGGGAGGTGCCTGAGAGGCAGAGGTTTCATATTTGCCATGCGTGTCAATCACACGGTGAGTAATGCTGATGGCTTCGTTCAGTTCATGAACGCTCTCGCCGAGTCAGATAGAGATGGGGATATTAGTTTTCAGCCAACTGCGGGTTCTGTAGTCTCTGCATTCCAACATTTGGAACAGGCTCTAGAGGATCCGATTCTTGGGGTGACAGTTGCCTATAACAAAGATCCGAGCCTTGTGAAATTGAATTTGGGTGTCAGGGCGTATCGAACTGAGGAAGGAAAACCTCTCGTCCTAAATGTTGTCAGACAAGCAGAGGAGCTCTTAATCCAAGACAGATCTCTATATAAGGAGACATCGATTTTCTAAGTGAAGCTGCTGGTGACCGCTGCCCCCTGGGGGAATGTCTTGATTTGCGTTTATCACTAGAAGCACTGCGCCGATTAGCTCTTGGATAAGAGCGCAACTGATCACTGACAAGAGGACGCTCATCTGCAGGACTACGACTGCTGCTGAGACTTCGATTTCTTCTCCGGTTCCGGTTTCTGTAATGTCTTGTTGGAGAGCACTCAGAGTAACTCCTATAACTTGAATATCTGTCCCTTTCAGGAATACTCCTTTCACTGACGCAATGAGACCTTGGGGCAGAGTGGTCTGGAGAAGGAGTTCGATAACGATGAGCGTAAGGGTAATGCTGGCTGAACCCAGGACCTCTTTTCACACGTTTAGGTGTGCCCTCTGGGCTAGTGCTTCTTGCTGTAGTCTGACTTTGATGACTGGCTGAATAAGCGTGTTATTAGTTCGAGTACTCTGCATTGGGAAGTCAACAAGAGTTGTTGCGTGGAAAAGAAAGCAACGTGGGTAAAATGTTTGGTGCAGATCAAAAGTTTTGCCATGATGTCATGTTGTATATTGTTTTAAGAATGGTCATGTGAGTAATGTAAATCTGGTTGAAAGAATTAATTTATTTGTTGTTGTGACATTTAGCTTGGCAAACTAGTGTCACCAGTGTAAATCTATGTTGGAATTTGTCATTCCAACAATAGACAAATCTATTTGCAGGAATGATTTATTACCAGATATGAGAAGACATGACAGTTACGTCAAAGATTGGAGGATGATCGATTTAATGTTGCAGGGTGTTAGCAAGCATGACGCAGTATGCTTGAAAATTGTTCTTGAAGGGAAAATTGTGTTCTCTTCGTGGGGCTGTGAGTGCCTATGTTCTGGTTTCTTTATCAGTGGACCTCTCACAGATGAGGTAAAGTAGCAGCAACAATGGTTATGGTGGACAACAAAGTAAATTTGTTTGAGTTAGTGTGGTTTGTGGAATAGACTCCCTAACATGTTGTAATAGTCATTGTATGTACCCAGAAACTCCAAATGTTGAAGTATGGAATGTAAGCCTTGTAAAGGCATTTGAAATTTCGTGGTGATCTCAAAACCACTTTGTAATGGTTTATGGTCAGCCTGAAACCATCTTTTGTCACTGTAATGTGATGGTTGGTGGTGAGCCAGAAGCCATCTATAGAGTCTTAGTGGCTACAGGATTTGCCCGGTGGTGGCATATTGAAGTTGGCGGATTTTCCCGGTGGTGGTAAATCGAACTTGCCCGGTGGTGGCATGTTGAAGTTGGCGGATTTGTCCGGTGGTGGTAAATTGGACTTGCCTGGTGGTGGCATATTGAAGTTGGCGGATTTGCCCGGTGGTGGTAAATCGGACTTTCCCGGTGGTGGCATATTGAAGTCGGTGGATTTGCCCGGTGGTGGTAAATCGGACTTGCCCAGTGGTGGCAGATTGCCTTTGTGGCTGAATCGCCTATGTGGCTTGAGGTGCCTTTATGGCCGTGTGTACATGGGAGCTTTGTGCTCATAGGAGCAGGTGGACTGCAGAAGACCTGGCTCAGACTCAGATGATTTTTTCTGAGTAGAAGGGGATTGGCACATTTTTCGCGCTAACAGCAGCGCCAGGAAGGCCAACTGGCGCATCTGTTAGGCCATTAATCGTGCCAATGGGTGTGGGTTTTACGTTCAGGATCGCGCCAATTCACCTTCAAGGGGATCCGCGGGATTAGAGAGGTTGTGGATCTGTCCGAGGGCGGCAGATTGTGTTTTTGGAGGTTTTGTACATGCAATTCGCCTGATGGTGGTGGATTTGACTATCATGACAAGTAGTCATTAAGGGGAGGATTTGGAAATAATTAATTCCTACTTGTCTATGGTTGTAATTCTCCATTTGAGGAGTTTGTTCCTATATAATAGGAATTTAGTTTTCTCCTAGTTTAGTGTGTGGTTGAGAGAATCTCTCAACCACACTAGTGTACGTCCAAGATAGAATTCCTATCTTGAGACTATTGATTGTATAAATATGTGTGTATTTTTCCTTATTCACGGATTAATAGAAAATATATATTGATTGTGCTACTTTTATCTTTATTAATGATAGTGTGTAGTATTTTCAAAAATTGAAAAGATTGGATTTATCTCGGTTTTAGTATTAGCATTGCATAATATTAATTATATGTATTGTTTCTTCTTAGCATTGCATGATATTAGTTTTAGCAAGTAGAAATAGTGAAAAACAAGGTAATAATGATTTTTTATTTTAGAGTATAGTTTATTAATAAATGTTATTTCAATTTTATCTAACTAATTTGGAATACATTGTTTTCTATAATAAGAATAATTTAAATAGTATTGTAATAGTCTTACATTTAAATAGTATTGTAATAATATTACATTATATAATTGTGATACTATATTTTTTTATGTTCATATGATCTTTTTATACAAATTCGGGAGGTCATAGAGTCTATTGTACTCAAAGCCCTTGGGGTTAGGCCTTGCTAGTGGGCCGCAGGGCTAGATTCTCGACGTAGTGGCCACCTGTTGGCCAGAGTGTCCGTGAACCACAACAAAAAAAAGAAGATTTTTTTATATAGAATTTATGTACAAAAGTATTGAAAATTAAGTAGTTAATTAATTGAAATAACACAATTAAATAAATTATAATATTATTACTGATGTCAGATTTGACAAATTTTCTTTCAATTTTGTTTATATATATAAAATGGGTAGTGAATGTACAACATCTAAAAGTATTCGTTTAAAATGTATTTTCAAATACATAAATATATTCAACACATTGAAAAACCCTTGACACATTATAACTTTACAAATTAAACAACTTAAACTTTTAATTTTTAAGAATCTTTAATATTTTTTTTATCAAAAATAAAATAAAAAATATAACAAATCATAGATTAAACCTTTACTTTATAAAATTAGTATAAATTTTATAAATAAAAAATGATATTATTATTTTTTATAAATTAATAATCTTCCGGTTTATATTGAAACTAATCATAACTCTCACACATCAAAATATATAGTAACTCGCTTCTTATAATTCAATAAAAAATGTAGACATATTTGAAATAAGTAGCCTTTTATATATAATAACTTTGTTTAGATAAATAAAATTATAAACAGTTTGGTTTGGAAAACAAACCAGAACCTATTGCCCCCTCCTTCAAATAAATCTATCCTAAACATTCATTGATAATTCATTTCGTTTTTAGAAATATTAGTTTTTTAAATTATTTATCCTGAACATTCGTTGATAGTTAATTTTGTTATTAGAAATATTAGTTTTTTTAAACTATAAATATATCGAGGATTGATTAATGAAAGGTAGTCGAATTTTTGTTTTGAGAAATAAATATATGGATGATCGAAACGTGTCGAAACGTGGAGAATTGTTCCTTGGAGTCGGACTTTAAATAATTGACCTCCAAGATTTAGCGAAGCGTGTCGAAACGATGAGAGTCAAAAGTTTCTTACTGAACGGAATTTCAAAGTCAAAATTTAACAGCGCGAGGTGTAGAGAAGACTTAGGTTAACGGAACAGGATTCATTTACGACGGCTTTGTGAGTGCACTCCATTCAATTGAATAAGTCAAACGAATAGCCAAACGTCATAGCCAAACGTCATAGCATTACCAATTAATTGTATATATATATCTATATATATATATATATATTAAAATTTACTAGCATATAGCAGTCTAAAAGAGAATTAGACTTAAAAATAGGACAATTTTAGTTCTTACCATAACGCTCAAGGAAAAGCACACGACAACTTCTACCATACTTCACTTATAAGCTCAGGAGCCTGTATTATAAACAACATCCTAGCTGCTCATAGTGGTTACCAAGTATCTGAATACTTATTCTCAGCTCATGTTGGGAGAGGATACAGTTATACTTGATATTGCATAGCCTCCTAGATTCATTCAACTTCCAACCATCTTTTTTAATTTATTATAATTTTAAGATACTATAGGATTATTTTTTATATTATATTATATTATTACTATTTAAGCAAGACTTAAAAGAACAATATGAGGGTTGTGTATTTAAGCAAGACTTAAAAGAACAATATGAGGGTTGTGACATTGCGAGAATAGGAAGAAAAGATTGAAAAAGTGTCATGATATATGGAAAGCTAATTGGATTATATAGATAATGAAAGGAATTGGGTAGGTATAGAATATTGTGTTTTATTTTTTCCTAGAAATTTTATTAAGTGAATGTTAGTTAGGATAATGAAGCAAACAATTGGAAGAAAATTATTTCTTAGTAACAGATGTATGGTTGAATGTTATTAAACAAAGAAGTTGTACTTGATAGTTTTTTAGAGAGACATTTATATTCATTAATTTGTTCACTTCTAGTTAGTTTTGTTTGATGCTTGGTTTATTGTATTTAGATATAAATTATTGTCACAACTTAATTAATAAGGAAAATAACATTTTCTCATAAATCTAGCAATATAATTTAGAGAGATATTTTGATTTATAGTAATTATTCCTTATCTAAGCAAGACTTTAGCAATCAATTTGCCAGTTGATCACTATATTATTAATATTTTTTAAAGTAAATAAAGTATATCTTATTATAACAGAAAAAATAATATTTGTTTTAACATTTAATTGAAAAAAATTTGAATCTCTTATTTCACACTTGGTACCATCTTTCCCATATCACCGATAAAGTTTCTCGTGACTTTTAGCACCAACAGACCAAACAGGCCACAACCTTCGAAATAGTAATTACTCCCACGTGAAGATCTAGCAAGATCGAAGTAGAGTGATGCACCAAGAGACAAGCTGAGTTAAGTGTAGTCGAGATTTAGAGTGTGAGTTAACCGATTGAAGTGTGAGGTAGTTACAGTTCAATCTTATTTTGGGAAAAGTCAAATATAGTCTGTTTTTGCATATTGAAGTTATTTTGAGTGAATTGCTAGCTAAAAAATATAAATACCTGTAACATAGCCCCATGGCCTACCTAGAAAATAACCCCTAATTCCCCATGATTTTAAAAATAATATCAGGAGGAACCATAGCACGCAAGCTTCAAGCCCCTTGTGACACTCATGGTATCGACTTTTAAATATAAGGTTAGAATTTACTTCCTAGTTGCTCTGCATGTGTCTATGCCAATAACTTGCTTACCATAATGCATGGATAAATGTTATAAATTAACTCAGATAATCAAATGCAACACTTTCATCATATCTACTCTTTAATCAAATTGCTCAAAAGTGGATTGCTCAAAAGTGTTTTCATCGACTTGATAGGTCATTCTGCTACATAAGGATGCATGAATAACATATCCATAGTAAGATCATCATTTCCATCATAAAGGTTACTCTTAAGCAATTGACAGAATGCAAATCAATCATTATAGGGTATACATGGAATAGAAAACTTTACCATCATAGATTATCCTGTAACCTCCACTATATTATGATAATCTGCAACCATCTACTACCATCTTCCATATTAGCCAGAGACTTTATAAAACAGTCAAAATTCCTTCACTAACATAAAGAAGATTTCCTTTAGGTTTATTTGGTATCCTGCTCATTCATATGCAGAAGAATGGAATCCATCACATGAGTAGAAATAACATCAAACCAATACATAAGTTAAGATAGCTAACGTATCCAATATTGATCCAAATAAAATAATCACAAAAAGGTAAGAAACCAACATACAACCATTCCATGCAACGACACCAACTAAACCTCACTTGGAGGGAGGAGCACCACCGCCCAGCCATGAATCACCTTGGATTCCCCCTGAGCCGAAGATCTTGCCAAGGATCAGTTTTTCTCCATTAATCAATGCACTAGGTATTTCATACCCTCTTTCATGATTTAGTTACCATTAGCTCGTTCCGCTTTATGCATTTTTCTGTTTTCCTAGGTCTTATCTGGAAAAGCTCATATTGATCTCCCAAGATGCTTTTCCACATAAAATCTTGCCTTTATCTCCCGCAAAGCTTTTATGTCTGATGGATCTTTATCTCCCATCCATTCAATGGATATCCAATCCATCCAAGCTTATCTAGAATCTCATCTAGAAGCTTATCATGAAAGAATCATCTCTATCCCATTCCTCATGGGATTTGGCAAGAATCTCCTCTCTCTTGGTGCTCCACCCTCCAAGCCATTTATTTTATTAATTTCTTTAATAATACATTTTATTTTCATATTACGTATCACCTAGCTTTCCTCAGCTTAGTTGTAGAATAGTTTAACCCACAAAGGAGGGTATCAAACCTAGCTTTCCTCTTCTTAGGTTTACAACATTTAAAACAAAAGGGAGGATATCACACTTAGATTTAACTTATATTAGGTTTACCATAATATAGTACACAAGGGAGGGATGTTACATACCCCCCCCCTTAAATTTTACACCGTCCTCAGTGTATCATTTCATCATGTCCTCCTTCGCAAGTAGCTAGTTTCTAATCAACTGCTCTTATGGCTCTACCATCTGATGCAATTTTCCCGATGTACATCTGCCACAAGGAGTGCTCCCTACATCTCTTTTTCCATAGCTACATCGATCTCAAGGAATGCTCCTGGCATCTCTCCTTTCATAGCTTCCTGTCACACATTTTTTTTTCCAAAACATTGGTGAGAATTTATTAATGCAAAGTTTAACTATGATAAATATCATAATATGTTATTATTAAAGCAGCTATTTCTTATCATTTGTTTTATCTGAAGAATGCATGTCCTCTGCTTTCATTCTTTCAAGCCTTTGTGTTCTTGTCAAACACTTGTTTCTTACAATCTTTCTGCATACAATATATCAATTAGCATATTTTCCACATTAATATGCCTGCCAATTCATAAGATATTATTTCACATCATTCATATATATATAATATATATATATATATATATATATATATATATATATATATATATAATATATATATATATATATATATATATATATATATATATATATATATATATATATATATATATATATATATATATATATATATATATATATATATATATATATTCATCGTAATTGTATGTACGTCAAACTGTGATTAACCATAGTTACTTATACCAAACTTACTTTCCTTCTTCTAGTTAACCTCTAGGTTTGATTACCTGGCCAGACATCTATCCAATGACTACTACATACCCGCACACAAGATATGTTATACACACCAATACACATTTCATTTTTCAACATTACAGCATATGTATTCATACGGTACCCTATGTACTGATGTACATAGTCCAACTATGGTATAACCTATAATACCATCCTCATGGTATCACCTGCATAACATAAAACATTTCCACACATTTTTTCCACCATGTTAGTATCATACCAACATTCATTTATCATGGTTCATCTATGTACTATGTAAATCAATTCCACATGTCATGTAGTTACAATATCAATTGCATATTATTGGATTCATGCATATTTTCCTCTTAATCATAGCTTCTGCTTAATGTTCTAAAGAAAATTATTAGCTCATAGTTGTTGAAGTTTAATATTCATGAGATCATTAATACACCTTGTATGTTTTACTTTTGCCCTATCTATGCTTCAACAATCTATTGACCATGCATAATTCCGTGTAGTTATACATGAAAATTTTTACTATTTACAATCCTACATTCCTTGTAGTTATAAGTGTTTATGATCTCAGGGTATTTACATGTTAGCTCATTCTTAACATTAAATCACCCTTTACCAAAGCTGAGTTATTTATTTATGATTTATGTTTGAATCATGCAACATTTCCTTATGTTGTCTAGACACCTTATCAATGCAATCTAATAAGAGATCGTCTCAAAATTTCTTGGTACAAATTATGCTATCAATCTATTTTAAATAGATTTTTAAATATAATTTAATTGACCCAGGGATCCATGCCCTTTTTGCTACATCACCAATTACTATGGTTTGCCTTCAAGGATACTTATAGGTTCTATTATGCATATCCTTCAAAAGATGCATATGTCCTAGAAATTGGTTTTAAGTTAAATTTCCTCTTTAACCATACTTTCTTTCAACCGAAGGATGAGTCACATTGTAAGCAGATTCATTAATCAAAGTGTTAATTTGACCACAATTTGTACAATTATGTAGTCTTTATACTATAAGATGCTCTCATGATCCTTTACTTTGGTATAATAATTTTATAGCAATTAGATCATTTATACATTATTTTTATAGCATGATGACCATAGTTTAATCTCTAACTAGAATCATAGTCTAGTTTTCTGAGAACTGTGATTCTTGCATTCATGAAGGCAACATATGTAAGTATGCCATTCAGGTAATGATATCATCCACCCATATAAATTACTTGTTATTAATTTTAACATTACTTTCAAGGTAATTGCTTCACATTGCATGCTATAACATTTTTGGTTATAAAAAATTTCCTGTCAGTAATATTAATAACCTTCAATTTCTTTGTCCAGCATGACTCTTAACATAGTCACACATACTTTGCCTATGTATTGTTGGCATATATCAATCCAAGCATGCATGCTATCAATATATAACTTCAATATAGTTCAAATCCCCTGCATGTAGGAAAAAACCAAAGTTCTACATGTTATGCATATTTGTAAGCATTGATAGTAGCATAACATTGATTCTACAAATCACAACCCACTAATCCTTGCTCAACATACAGTCTATCATAACACAATAACAAATCCACCCTATTTTACCAATATAATAATTAGGTTAATCATGCTTTTTCCTTTTATGTAACATACTCCCCTTTAATAGGCATTGGGGTAACCAACATCTTTATGATTGTTGAGCAATGAATTTTACTTTCTTTCAACATGTAAGAGACTATCAATACTAGAATTCTTGAGAAAGTGCTTACATGGAAGATTCCTATGACTCATTACTATGCAACTATATTATACCAATTGATAGTACAATATTCTTACAATTCTATAATACTACACACGAATGTGCTTGCATTGTAAATTCATATAACTCATTAATATGCATGGATATTAAGCATGTTCCTTTCCAACATGTTTATCTCAAAGACTACTTAAAGAGACTATGGTAACAACATGTAAACTATCCATGACAAGGAATGGGTATATATATCATTACACAACAATTCAATAATGATACAACCATGGTTTTCTTTATCTATTCTTCCTTTCTAGGGTTAGATGATTTTATTTAGCCATATATCTATACCTTCATTGTACCAATCACTATTTAAATCTCTTCGTCATTCACAATACAGATTTTTCTCATGTTTCCTTTTATGCACATCTAAATTCTATCATGCATGAATATGTATGTTTCCTTCTCTTTTGATGCCACAATCTCCACATGCTCAAGCAACTATTTTGGAGAATTACATGAAAAATCAACCTAACAAAATAACCAAATTTTACAGGTAGAAAATTTCCTCAAGAATCATTATACATATGGATTTAACTCTTCTACGTAATTTGAAATGAGCAGTCATTTTCTTAACCCCATGCAAACTACTTTTCCCATCAAAAAAAATTTTCACATCTATGTTGCACGCATCTCAACAACTCTATTTTGAAATATACAATTAAAAAATTATTGAACTCATTCATCTTGCTTTATGCACAATTAACCACAATGCAAACATTTTTAGAAAACATATTTTACATGTTTTACAATATCTTGGTTAATTTTTTTTTTTTTCCCTTTCCTTTTAGATTTCACGCTTACTTGTGTAACTATACTTCATAAGTTCCATTATCTCAACTTGATCTCATGCTTCAAAAAAGAAAAATGATATGTTCACAGTTCCATTATCTCAACTTGATCTCATGCTTCAAAAAAGAAAAATGATATGTTCACGGCTCTAGTGTCACTAGCATGATCGCCTTCCTAGCCCATCCACACATCATCACATGCCTTACTATTTGCACGAAATGCAATCGTATGCATGAACCAAAATTCACATATATATTAACATAGTTTTGAGAAACTATGAACCTAAGGAAGTTTTAAATTTCCATGTTATTTCATGAAAATAAGTTTTGTAATTGAATTAAACTCGCATTTTTTTAAC
Organism: Pinus taeda; assembly: GCA_000404065.3. Classification (NCBI taxonomy): domain Eukaryota; kingdom Viridiplantae; phylum Streptophyta; class Pinopsida; order Pinales; family Pinaceae; genus Pinus; species Pinus taeda. The sequence goes on along the minus strand of APFE030270935.1, from coordinate 248,215 downwards.
TGAACTAAGTATTAGTAATGTACAAAAATATAATTTGTACATATTACATTAACTTTAATTTGTAATATAGTATGCATTTTTAATTTATGTGCATCACAAAAATTTACTTACGCCATCTTTACAACATAAATAAAAGTGCTTGCAAAGTGAAAGCATTTAATTTGTACATTTAATTTTATTATTTCTATTTACTTCATTTGACTTTTTGATTTCTTTTCCTAGTGAACAGTTATATTTAATTTTATTAATTCCACTAACTTCATTTCACTTTTTGCTTTCTTTCCACAGTGAATAGTTATAGATTTGAAAAATCAATTTCTGCATATTTGCCACTATGTTGGTGACATCTAGTAACATATCCATACAACGTGCAACCCACATACCTATTTCATAATTTAAAGGCTATAATTAGCAATGTTTCAACTTTGCCAATAGAGTACATTAAGTACATGATGTTTCTCTCGGTAAATACAAAACCAGTTTTCATTCGTATCTGACTTCAAACAAAATAATAATTGAAAGAGATGCAGGTAATCAGGCATTAAATTTTTATTAAGATGAATAAGCTTTTGTAGGGTCAACTATGATATATGCAGATCTTTCTCTGATGGATTGTATTGCACTGTGGGTGTAATACTATATGCTATACAATATTAATTTGAAATCAACCCACTAAAATAACTATAATTGTAGGTAGAAAACTGCCTTTACTCAAAAAGAAAAAAGAAAGTGCGCTAATGGTGGAGAACTTAACAATGGTGAATTTTAGTGACTCTGCCTACATGTTCTATATCGGAAAATATGTTGATGAAGGTCGAGTCATAAACAAGGAAGAGACTAAATTTTTCTTTAAAGGGGTATGGAAATCCACAAGGAAAAGTCATTGAGTTTGTTTGAAAGTCACCGCTTCAAACTGCACAAGGAGGAGGTATCCATCAGCTCGCTTGAGATTTTACCCTAGCTTCTTCATTATCAACCTAATTTGCTTCCAAGGACCAGAGAGCAGCGACTTCGATCCTCAGCACAAAGAACCTCACAGAGGTGTAGACGATAGCCGGGTCATGTTCTGAAATGGCCAACAATAGTTGGAATTCGCTGTAACTAAATACTGTCAATAACTAAATTCTTAACGACCAATTAACTTTACCACGTTCCATAATTTTAAATATTGTTTTTTTATTATTGTGCAAGTTGGAACACAAGGTATGTTTCACCATGACGATGTCACTTAGCATTGTTCCATTGCTTTGAAATCTCGAGCTTTCATGTTATGATAATTACAGTTGTGTGATTTAATATATGTTTAGTCATTCATTCTTTTTATACTACGGTCAGTAACATAAATGTATACCTAAAACTTGAGATTGAAAACTTAGGGAGGAAACCATCGCTTTGTCTCCTCCATTACATGCATCAAATGACTTCTTTATTTTTGTTTTTTGGACCTATTTTTCGTTCTAGAATTTGTATTCCTACATGCTTCCACGCATGCCCTGTTGTTTCGAGTTTGAGCGGCCTCTTTGGTGTTGTTGATGAACATGCACGATGGTGTTGGTGACAATAATAACTAAAAACACTGCTACTCTCAGTGCTGAGCCTCGCTGGCGGAGGAGAGATAGAAAGAATAGAATGGAGTTTTTGCATTCTGTTTCTAATGGGATCTATCTATGGATATCATTTTTTTTTGTTCAAGAAAGAAATATTGGGATAAACATTATCCTTAGGCTTTTATCCTTTCATCTTTATCCCCTATCTTCGCCAGATAAGTAACTCATGAAAGAAACAACAACTTATCTCATGAAAGGAACAATGCTAATTTTTTTCTTTATGGAGAAAATCATGTCGGTAAAAGTTGTTTCTTATTTCTATTGCATTATCGTAAACCTGAAGAAACAAGGTGTGGGTGATAGCATGCCGAGAAAAGTATTATGCAAAGAATTGATAAGGATGCATGCCTATGGTGTAATGGGATAACAGATGATCTTAATGGTGTGTGTGCGGTGATTTCGGTTACCAAAAGCAGTAGCTTTCTAGTCATAGAAAAAGGTTGCACTATTTCGAAAAGCCTGCTATTTCGATTTGCCTTGCATCATTACTAAGAGAAAAGAAATGGATTGCTATTTCCAATTTTTATTTTTTATTTTTTGAACTATGTCTATCCACCTATGAGGATAATCATTATCTCACTTATATGCTTCCACCCATCACATAGGCACAAGGAACATTTACTCCACGTCCTCGTGCTCTATAGCTTATCTACAGATTTGTTATTTTCACATGTGTTATTTTAAAATATAATTTTTTCTAGATAATGATGCTGCATAAATTCTATTTTGAAAATGATCGCGACTAGCTTTAACGCACCAATGCTAATGTACTTTTCTGTCGATCCTCTAATGGCACACTGAACTAATTATGTTGACATGTGTCCATCTTGTACACTTTGAATCACATCTTGTGACAGGAAGGTATTTACAAATGGCACCCACAAGCCTTTATCTTCAGCATCGGCAAAAAACAAAATTCCACTCCTTGTGCCATCATCATGCTCAACGATAGTAAGCGGAGTTGTCTTGGATAATGTCCTAGAAATAGCACAACAGTCATGATAGGTCTAGTTACGGTAAAATCAATCAAATTTCCAACGTTCTATTGTTTTTGGCACTATGTCTGTCTTTTTCTTTTTTTCTATACAACATGTAATGACTAATGCAGTAAAGATACAAGTAGAATGTATTTTACTTGCCCCGAAATCCTTTAGCTCTCCCTTAAGCAAATTATCTACCCTTTGACGTGGTCATGCTCGTATTGACGGATTAGACTAGTCAGCATAAAATCAACTAGAAGTATGAAACATGGCATGCTTGTATTGACTGATTCAATAGTGTTGTTCTGGGGTTGTTTTGTTATGGAATATAAAAGAAAATAGTGTGAAAACTAACCCTCCTCTTCCATTTGAAGGCACAACGATCTCTGGCCAGTTGTAGAAGCAATAAAAAGGAAATTTGAACATTTTATTTCCTTTGGATATGGTGCATCTCTAGTGACCTTGGCATGTGAGAAGAAGGCGATTTGATCACACCCCTTAGCCCTATTGTAACCAATCTTGGCTTTGTATACAACAGAGCTATTTATTTTTTAATAAAAGGATTCCCTTGGTTTACGAGAATTTATGATAGTCTTTATATGCTTAAATTTCCATATAACTTTTGGGGCTATTGTTCCATAGGAATTTTATAATTAACTTTGACTGCAAAACTTTGTGGAGGTAGGTGAGTCCATAGGCCGCAAGGCTTGAACTTGGGCTCTGATACCATTTGTAATCTACCCCAATGGCTTACCTGGACAATAACCACCAATTTCCCATGATTTTAAAAATAAGATTAGGGAGGAACCATAGCACGCAAGCTTCAAGACCCTTGTGACACTCTTGGTATGGACTTTTAAATATAAGACTATAATTTACTTCCTAGTTGCTCTGCATGCCTCTATGCTAATAACCTGCTTACCATAATGCATGCATAAACTTTATAAATTAACTCAGATTATCACATGCAACCCTTTCATCACATCTACTCTTTAATCAAATTTCTCAGAAGTGTTTTCATGCACTTGATAGGTCATTCTGCTACATAAGGATACATGAAGAACATATGCATATTAAGAGTCCATCATTTCCATCATAAAGGTTACTCTTAAGCAATTAACAGAATGTAAATCAATCCTTATAGGGTATACATGTAATAGAAAACTTTACCATCATAGATTATCTTGTTACCTATATTATACTATGATAATCCGCAACCATCTACTACCATATACCATATTAACCAGAGGCTTTATAAAATAATAAAAATTCCTTTACTAAAATAAAGAAGATTTCCATTATATTTATTTTGTATCCTACTCATTCATACGCATAAGAATGGAATCCATCACGAGTAGAAATAGCATCAAACCAATGCATAAGCTAAGACAGGTAACATATCCAATATTGATCCAAATAAAATAATCACAAGAAAGGTAAGAAACCGACATACAACCATTCCATGCAATGACACCAACTAAACCTCACTTGGAGGGAAGAGCACCACCACCCAGCCACGAATCACCTCTGATTCCCCCTGAGCCGAAGATCTTTGCCAAGGATCAGCTATCCCCATTGATCAACGCACTGGGTATTTAATGCCCTCTTTCATGATTTAGTTACAATTAGTGGTGTCCGCTTTTTGGATTTTTCTGTTTTCCTAGGTCTTATCCAGAAAAGCACATCTTTATCTCCCACGACACTTTTCCACATAAAAGCTTGCCTTTATCTCTAGCAAATCTTTTATGTCCGATGGATCTTCATCTCCCATCCATTCAATGGATATCCAATCCATCCAAGCTTATCTAGAATCCCATCTAGAAGCTTGTCATGAAAGATTCATCTCTATCCCATTCCTCATGGGATTTGGAAAGAATCTCCTCTCTCTTGTTGCTCCACCCTCCAAGTGATTTATTTTATTAATTTATTTAATAATACATTTGCTTTTCATATTACATATCACCTAGCTTTCCTTAGCTTAGGTGTAGAATAGTTTAACCCACAAAGGAGGGTATCAAACCTAGCTTTCCTCAGCTTAGTTTTACAACATTTAACACAAAAGGGAGGATATCACACTCATCTTTAACTTATCCTAGGTTTACCATAATGTAGTACACAAGGGAGGGGGGTTACAATATCCCATGTTGGGTTCATTGTAATCAAGTCAAGTCCAATCAAGTATATGTGAAAGCTAAGAGCCTCAGTTGTATGGATAGTTGTATTTCAGAATCACGTTTGTGTGATGAATAGAAGAGCCAGAACTCGTGTTATTGTGTGTGAGAGAAATTGTGTGCCTTTCGTCCTCTACCTTCTAAACAAAAATCTATGAAACATACTTGCATTGTTCCAAGTTCATTCCTAGTTTAGTTCCTCAACTGAATTCAAATTGTTTCTTTAGTAGAAGGGTGATACCTCAACAGCTACATCCATGAGATCGATGGAAACATTCTTTGACGTTATGATCTCCTCTACATTATAGGTTTATGTCCTCACATTTATGTAATTGGAAGGTGCTAACCGCTAGCAAAACATTGGGCATTGTGGGAAAATGTTGATCACGTGAAGGCATATGAGTTCATATTGGTAGTGATTCAATGGATATCCATAAGTCAATAAAGAGATCATTTACTCCACATCTCTAGCTTCAACTTTCGCATTTAACGTTGTTTTCAGAACATGATATTCCATCATACCTAAGAGGATCTCGTTGCAAGGGGTAAATAATTTTCAATGAAGTAACAATAACTTAATTTAAAAGTTTCTGAGAGTTTTATCTTTTATACGTTGCATTATAATCATATTGGGGATTGTAAACTACACGGTGAAATGAGAAGGCCACTGGGAAATGGAGCTTATGTCCAATATGTATAACAAATTAAGGGGTAGCAAGCTAAGTGGGCTTGATTGTGGGGAAAAACTCCACAGTTAAGCGTGCTTGAGCCAGAGGAGTTCTAGGATGGGTGACCTCCTGGGAAGTCTTGGTTACCGGGTGCAAGCCCTGGAAGTGATGATTAATGCTATGTGATTCGTTCTCCACTTTTCACTAGTTTCAATCCCACTTCTTCACCCTTATGAGCATCACCCGATGCAATGAGTGCTAAGTGAACTATTCAAAAATCATGAGAAATTAGTCAGTTACGACTACCTCTCATGGAAATGGTCATACATTTGAATGACTTACTTAACGCAGTTGAATCCCAAAAATGATATCTAATATAATGCACTGCGTATCCCCCATACTTAAATTCAAAAAGAGTCAAGGGATCTCTACTTGAATGGTTCATGAGGCACAATACTTGCTAAGGTTTTGCAAATGGGGTAGCAAGCTAAGTGGGCTTGATTGTGGGAAAAAACTCCACAGTTAACGCGCTTGAGCCAGAGGAGTTCTGGGATGGGTGACCTCCTGGGAAGTCCTAGTTACCGGGTGCAAGCCCCGGAAGTGATGATTGATGCTATGTGATTCGTTCTCCACATTTCACTAGTTT
>APFE030270935.1:189799-236279 GCA_000404065.3 Pinus taeda | reverse complement strand
TTATTTATTTAACGATCAATATTTTTTAACTAAATTTCAAATAAATCCTAAAATATAATTCATATATGCTTGAATTTTAAAAATAAAAATCTATAAAAATACAATACACTCTCTCTCATATATATACAATACAAAATGCAACCACTTTTACAAAACATGGTAAGTTAATAGTGGAGCGTAGTGGCAGGGAAGCGGGTAGACGGACTTAAACCTTTGATCCTTCTCGCTCTTTTATCTGCACCAATCGTTCTACCCAATACTTCCGCCATTTGAATAAAAAGAGACGGCGACAGAGGGTCACCCTGCCTGAGACCCCGATGAGAAAAAAATAACCCGGCAGAGCCCCTATCATCTAGTGGATCAGGATCCGGACATCTATCTTTCGTGGAAACGGGATTCAACGTTACTTAAAAGGAGGGGTATGGTTTTCGTTTTCGACCAATCACAAATGTGTGCCTTCTTGCTTATTCTTGATGCTGATTGGGCCGACAGGCCCTAGCTCCTGCACGCACGTTTGGCGATCATTCCGCTGGCATTCTCGCATTCACGATACCCGTTTCACTGCCGCTCGAGGATGTATTTCTAGATACGTCCAGCCATGGGTGGCTCCATATCTCCTTGTACGGAATATACCTCCCTATTCTTATTTATGAAGTCTCCATTCTTTTCACAATATAAAAAAGCCCAAAGCTTAAGATTGCATATTATGACAAATTAGTGGCCACGAGCGCGCCCACCACCCCATTCAGCTTGAGCGGGTATCAGCGTTTTCATACTTGGGCTTCCGGCCCTTAGCCTCAGTTCTCCGACCCTAACAGCTCAGGTATTAGGCAGAGAATGCAGGCCAGAAATCCTTAATGAAACTAAGTAGCCTTGCGGGATGCTCCCTCGGACGAACGATCTGACAGGCTATAAAGTCATTGAAAACTTGATCGGGGTACCAGATATTTTTGTACAATAAATAATCCACACACAACAAACTTCAAATAACACATACATTCTTTCTTTAATTTGAAACTTATAAATATTTTGATAGATCAAACATGCGATGGATAGACCATTTATCGCAATTTTTCTGAGATGAAGAAGTTTACATAGAACATTTTAGCTGAAAAACTTGTACACTAAAAATGAAAGTCATTCCAGTTTTAAAAATAGTTGACTTCGTAATTTCTAAATGTATCGATGAATGAGAAGTACGCCCATCATGTGCGACCAGATTCGGGGCTTATACTAAAACTAAGTAAATAGAGATTGTTTTTTGAATGGTTCTCTTCTTCGTGTCCATCCAAAAATATTGAACAAGAAAGATTTAGCCTGTCCTTCGTTGAGGGTGTTCTGCGATCAGAGTCAAATGTATCAAAGTAGCCAGGGGTGTGCAAAAGAAATAGTTGACATTCCCATGGGTTTGATAGTCCATTCAATTCCTTTGAATAAGTCAAAGGAATCGCGTAAGACCACACTGTAAAGTCTCCCATGTGTCCTCTATTTTCAGCTCCCCCATGCTCCGCGTGATTATTTCCTATATATAAGCTATACACTCATATTATTGTTAATATTCTTCTGTTATTGATATACACTCATATTATTGTTAATATTCTTCTGTTATTGATATACACTCATATTATTGTTAATATTCTTCTGTTATAGTTATTGGTGCAATCAATAGCTTATTCTGGGACTGCGAAAAGAGGAATTATATAGCTTGAAAGAGAGATGGAAATGAGAAAGGCAGCACGAGTGGTGATATTGATTGCTATGATTATGGTGGTCACGATGTTCAGTGAATGTTCCGCTTGCAGGCCGTTGAAATTCAAATTCATAGTTCAGGGAGATCAAATGGAAAATAATAACAATATTGACATGAACAATCTGTTGCTAATATCGCTTCCAAGGGGCCCCGTAACTCCATCAGGGCCATCTAAGTGTAGAAACTACAGGTCTTCTGGTAAAGGTTCGTGTCCAGTTTAATGGGATTCTCCTTCAATCCAGTTGTTGAAATCAGCAACTCCCAGACGTAGAATTACACAGCCTGAATACAACGATACTAATACTGATCCAGACTCCGAAAAACAATGACATGGACCAGAAATAACAGATATACTGTATATAACCAGAATATAACGACCAAGAATACACACCTGCCTAAGGTTATGAAAAGGAAAGATTTGAGAGAGCATGCAATGGATATCTCATATGGTCCAGCTAAATGGTGGGAGAGCCCTACCAAACCCTCCCAATAAGGGCTGGACATTGTAAAGTGATTACCGTGATTAACTGAGCCAAGTACTTTACATTTTGTCAAATATTCTTTATTATCCCATTTGTCACCTACTACATTGGATTTATGTCTTTAGAGCCTTTGGCAAAAGTGTTCCTCCCTCGTCACCTTTTACATTGGATTTATTTTTTCAGACGAAAAAAGTATTTGTCTCTCTGTATCACTAAACAAGTTTTGCTTCGCAAGGAAAACGTCTGAAACGACCATTTGACAAATAATATATAATCACATCGGTAAACGTTGGCCGCCATAAAAGAAGGGTGGTCCTTTTGTAAAAATGAAAAGAATATAGTTAAAAAAAATAGTGGTTCTGGTGTAAAAATGAAAGAATATATTTTTATTAGCTTTTAGGGGGCGGCTTGTTGGCCAGCTAACTGCTAAGGCTTTCGTGTACCTGTTTTCGTTTCAGGTTCAAATTTTATCTTATGGGTTCTTTGCGTTTAGGATAATACAGTTGCATGTGGCGGCCTTCAACCCATGCTACAAGAAATATATTGGTATTACCAATTCTATATATATATACATTATATAAATTTACTGGCATATAGCAGTCTAAAAAAAGAACTAGACTTAAAAATTTGACAATTTTAGTTTTTACCTTCACCCTCGGAAAAGCACACGGCAGCTTCTACCATACTTCACTTCTAAGCTCAAGCTCAGCAGCCTCTATTATAGACAGACATCCTAGCTACTCAGAGAGGTTACCATATTTTTTTTAACATTTAATTGAACAAAAATTTGAATCTCTTATTTCACACTTGGTACCATCTTTCCCATATCATCGATAAAGTTTCCCATGACTTTTAGCACCAACATACCAAACATGCCACACCCTTGGAAGTAGTAATTACTCCCACATGAAGATCTAGCAAGATTGAAGTAGAGTGATGCACGAAGAGATAAGTTTGAGCTAAGTGCAGTCCAGGTTTAGAGTATGAGTTAACCGAGTGAAGTGTGAGGTAGTTACAATTCAACCTTATTTTGGGAAAAGTCAAATATAGTTTGTGTTTGCATATTGAAGTTATTTTGAGTGAATCGCTAGTTGAAAAACAAAAATACCCCATGCCGGGTTCACTATAATCAGGTCAAGTCTAATCAAGTATATGTGAAAGCTAAGAGCCTCACCACTATGGATAGTTGTATGTTAGAATCAAGTTTGTGTGATGAATAGAAGAGCCACAACTCGTGTTATTGTATGTGAGAGAAATTTTGTGTCTTTCGTCCTCTACCTTTCCAACATAAATCTATGCAACATACTTGCATTGTTCCTAGTTCATTCCTAGTTTAGTTCCTCAACTGAATTCAAATTGTTTCTTTAGTAGAAGTGTGATACCTCAACAACTGCATCCACGAGATCTATGGAAACATGCTTCAATGTTATGATTTCCTCTACCTTATAGGTTTATGTCCTCACGTTTATGTAATTGGAATGTGCTAACCACTAGCAAAACATTGGGCATCATGGAGAAAATGTTGATCACACGAAAGCATATGAGTTCGTATTGGTAGTGATTCAATGGATATCCATAAGTATATAATCACCAAGAATACATACCTGCCTACGGTTATGAGAAGGAAAGATTTGAGAGAGCATGCAATGGATATCTCATATGGTCCAGCTAAATGGTGGGAGAGCCCTACCAAACCCTCCCAATAAGGGCTGGACATTGTAAAGTGATTACCCTGATTAACTGAGTCAAGTACTTTACATTTTGTCAAATATTCTTTATTATCCCATTTGTCACCTACTACATTGGATTTATGTCTTTAGAGCCTTCGGCAAAAGTATTCCTTCCTCGTCACCTTTTACATTGGATTTATGTTTTCAGACGGAAATAGTATTTGTCCCTCTATATCACTAAAGAAGTTTTTCTTCGCAAGGAAAACCTCTGAAACGACCATTTGACAAATAACATATAATCACGTCGGTAAACGCTGGCCCCGTTAAAAAAAGGGTGGTCCTTTTGTCAAAATGAAAAGAATATATTTAAAAGAAATAGTGGTCCTGGTGTAAAAATGAAAGAATATATTTTTATTAGCTTCTAGGGGGCGGCTTGTTGGCCAGCTCACTGCTCAGTCTTTCGTGTAGCTGTTTTCGTTACAGGTTCAAGTTTCATTTTACGCGTGCTTCGCGTTTAGGATAATACAGTTGCATGTGGCAGCCTTCAACCCGTGCCACGCCAGTACAAGAAATATATTGGCATTACCAATTCCATATATATATATATATATATTAAAATTTACTGGCACATAGCCGTCTATAAAAGAATTAGACTTAAAATTTTGACAATTTTAGTTTTTAACTTAACCTTAAAAGAAAAGCACACGGCAACATCTACCATACTTCACTTCTAAGCTCAGCAACCTGTATTATAGACAGACAACCTAGCTACTCAGAGAGGTTACAAAGTATCTGAATAATTATTTTCAGCTCATGCTGGGAGAGGATACAGTTATACTTGATATTGCATAACCTCTCAGATTCATTCAACTTACAACATTTTTTTAATTTAATATAATTTTAAGATATTATAGGATTATTTTTTATATTATATTATATGATTACCATTTAATAAGACTTCAAAGAACAATATGAGCCTTGTGACATTCTGAGAATAGGAAGAAAAGATTGAACAAGTGCATTGTCATGATATATGGAAAGCTAATTGGATTGTATAGATAATGGAAGATTTGGGTAGTTATGGAATATTGTGTTGTGTTTTATTTTCTTTATGTGGAAATTTTACTAAGTGAATATTAGTTAGGATAATGAAGCACATAATTGGAAGAAAATTATTTCTTAGTAATAAACGAATGATTCAATGTTATTAAACAAAGAAGTTGTACTTGATAGTTTTTGGAGAGAGTCATTTATATTCATCAATTTGTTCACTTTTAGTTAGTTTAGTAATTTGTTTACTTTTAGTTAGTTTAGTTTGATGTTTGGCTTATTGTATTTAGATATAAATTATTGTCACATTTTAATTAATAAGGAAAATGATATTTTCTCATAAATTTAGTAATATAATTTAGAGAGATATTTTGATTTATAGTAATTAGTCTTTATCTAAGTAGGACTTTAGCAATCAATTGCATGTTGACCACTATATTATTATTTTAGGATTAACCAATGCAAATTATAATATTTTTTTAAGTAAATAAAGTATATTTTATTATAATTGAAAAAACAATATTTTTTTAACATTTAATTGAACAAAAATTTGAATCTCTTATTTCACACTTGGTACCATCTTTCCCATATCACTGATAAAGTTTCCCATGACTTTTAGCACCAACATACCAAACATGCCACAACCTTGGAAATAGTAATTACTCCCACATGAAGATCTAGCAATATCGAAGTAGAGTGATGCACGAAGAGATAAGCTGAGTTAAGTGCAGTCTGGATTTAGAGTATGAGTTCACCGAGTGAAGTGTGAGGTAGTTATAGTTCAATCTTATTTTGGAAAAAGTCAAATATAGTTTGTGTTTGCATATTGAAGTTATTTTGAGTGAATCACTAGATGAAAAACATAAATACCCCATGTTGGGTTCATTGTAATCAAGTCAAGTCCAATCAAGTATATGTGAAAGATAAGAGCCTCAACTCTATGGATAGTTCTATGTCAAAATCAAGTTTGTGTGATGAATAGAAGAGCCGCAACTCGTGTTATTGTGTGTGAGAGAAATTTTGTGTCCTTCGTCCTCTACCGTTCCAATGGAAATCTATGCAACATACTTGCATTATTCCCAGTTCATTCCTAGTTTAGTTCCTCAACTAAATTCAAATTGTTTCTTTAGTAGAAGGATGATACCTCAACAATTGCATCCACGAGATCTGTGGAAACATGCTTCCACGTTATGATTTCCTATACATTATAGGTTTATGTCCTCACGTTTATATAATTGGAAGTTACTAACCGCTAACAAAACATTGGGCATCATGGAGAAAATGTTGATCACACGAATACATATGAGTTCGTATTGGTAGTGATTCAATGCATATCCATAAGTCAATAAAGAGATCGTTTACTTCACATCCCTTTCTTCAACTTCAGAACTTAACGTTGTTTTTGGCACGTGATATTCCATCACACCTCACCCTAAGGGGATCTTGCTGCAAGGGGTAAAGAATTTTTGATGAAGTAACAATAACTTAATTTAAAAGTTTCTGAGAATTTTATCTTTTGTATGTTGCCTGATAATCATATTGGGGATTGTAGGCTACACGGCGAAACGAGAAGGCCATTGGGAAATGGAGCTTATGTCCAATATGTATAACATATTTCTGGAATCATTTCTTGCTTAGTTTGGATGACGCCTTATCAAGAAGGGTTTTTCACTTATATTCTCCAAAGTTGGTTTTAATTGTGTCATTGTGTTGTTAGATAGCTAATATTTGGGATTAGGTTGTGTTATGGTGATTGGTTGTTAGAGTCCAAGAAGACCCAAAAACTGAATCAACAATTTCTTTATGTATTTATATGTACATTGTGTACATCATTCTTTGAGATCAGTTTTTAATATATGTTTGAATTTGGTTTCCAATCAATGTGTTTTCATATAATGGTATGAGAGCATAATTTTATCCATCTATTGATTGAGTTGAGCCACTAGTTTTGTGGCCTTCCTGGGTTCTCCTTTTTTCTTCGACGTTGGAGTTTTTTGTTGCAACCTATCCATGGTGTTGAGAGTTAGTGACATTACCATTGAGAAAGTGTGTTACATCTTTGAACATTTGTGAGAATCCAACGTTGTAATAGAACTAAGAAATGGTGACTCTGTCCACCGCTTTTGAGGCAGGTAACTGCAAGAAGGGATAGGAGACTGCCACATTCAATTAAGGATACAACCATGTCCAATTAAAGAAGTATTGGACTTGACAAAACTGGATAGCGAGGAGGAGACATTATTGGCCTGAAAACCTTGTGGACGTGCAACTACCATTGAAGTAAGGAAAGGTGTAAGTTGGCCTATTTTTATTGGCTCTTCGTGATACTGAATGTTGTCAATTTATGATGTTATGTTTAGATTACTCACATATACATGTACAAGAAAGTGAATAAAATAGTTTCAAAAAAAAAAATTCTCTTCTTTCTTTTGGAACATTCAATTACTACTATTCACCTATAGTGGCCGCAAACCCAAAAGATCTGAATAACAAAAGTTCAGGCCTTGATCAAGTAGCATAGGTTTCGTATTTTTTGGGCGAGATTTCGCCCCACGGGGCGTTTGTTGACCTGGATGCACTGTTAGGAGTCGCTTGTGTGGTTGACTGACATATTGCTAGGGTTTTGGGTATCACATCCCTATCACAACTAAAACTACATGTACCTTTCTTCGAGTTATTCTATTTTTTTCAGGATCTTTTCAATGCTGGCTTTGACTTATCTTGTTTTTCCTTTGACCGATCTATGTAAATAATGACACATGATTTGCATGCTGTAATAACTCAATCTTACTTTTCTCGCTGAAATCAATCCATGCTTTCCAATATCCACTGTTTGGTTTAATTGCAAATGGAGTTGCTTTTTGAATGTAGAAAGTAACGAATTTTATGTTGTGTTATGTGATGCCTTACTACAATGATTAAAAAAAAAATCATTGATTTCCCTCTTATGAGCAAGAGGCATTAAAAGAAACTAGTGGCATGGAACTCAAATAACAAGGAGACAAGAGTGGATTGTGGAAGAAGGAAAGAAAAGGACATAAATAAATAGTTTTGGAAAGAAAGTTGGTAAATGACATCCTTTATATTATGTTGACTTGGGTTTCAGTTGGCTAGTTTCTGTTGACTTTGTTGGATACTCTCTTCCCTAGAATGAATTTGATTTTTTTCTGAGTACTTTGATGAATCCAAAATGTGAACTGTGTTCGACTGAAGGGACAAAGATAAGGAGGAATATAATTCCATTCCTCCCTACCTTTTGTTTTGGCTCATATTGTGCAGCGATTCGTGATTTGATTAATCCTTGGTTTGACTCTCATCGAGTCATATCACTCGTTTTTTATGTGTGTCTTTAAATAAATATCATGTTGAGTAGTTCAAGCTATTTGTTGTTTCACACTATTTGGTCAAGGAAGAATACAATATTTTTATGGTGATATTACTTTGACTTCAATAAAAGGAGAAATAAGGCATTGTGGTTAGAAAATCTAATTTGGTATATTAAAGGTTATAAGGTCACAAGTTTAAATTATTGTAAGATAATTTTGGCTAGAAAATTTTTAAGTTATCTTTTTTTTAAGTAGTCAAATTACTTTTTAAAACAAGTGCATTTTCGGTTGAACCCAACACCCAAGATTGAGTGAAATGGCTCAAATTAGAAATGTAATAGAAATCTTAAACAATCTCATTAGTTCCATTGTTGATGAAACTGTACATGTCATCAAAGTAAGTCTTGTTGATATTAGAGTCTGTTTACATGATGCATTGGATACAATTGAATTTATCTAGATTGAGTCTCAAGTATATAGAGACGATCTTAATTCCAAACAACAGTCAAAGAGTAATGAAGCCATTTCATGAAAAAATTTGGATGTAGTTAAAAGTCTCGATGTGAAACCTATTATAAGACCTTGGGAAGAAATTAAACAAACAAAAACAAAATTGGTGTTGGATATGATAAAGATGTTTCTTTTTATGTGCCTAATTTTCCTAAACATATATAATTTCGTAGTGCTAGATTTATGGATGGTGTTGTTACAACACAGATTGGTCGATGTGAACATTGTGATAGATTTGGACATATGAAAGATCAATGTTTTTATGTTCACCCATGTGAGCATTGTGGAAAGCACAATCACCATTCAAACAAATATTCTAGAAAGAAGACTACTGCAACAAAGAGAAATAATTTGGATGGATTGTTTCTTGGGATTGATCCAAAGCAGCCAAAAATATTTACAGGTCATACCGCAGGATATGTTTGAGTATTGAGCATCCTTGTAGTGATAAAGAATACTTCATCTTCTAACATTGTATCTAACAATGGGGGAATTGATAGAGTTGAGATGTTCTGCTACAGGTTCGAATATTTGTCAAGCAATTTTGAGTCAGAGATCCACAAGTGAGCGTAAGCCACAACCTATACCAGCTAGAGCCAGATTTGTATCCCAAAAGACTTCATTTTTTTTAAATTTGTGGTTTGTCAACAAACACTTATAGATAAGAAATTGTTCGAGGATCTACATTAATGGTTCTAGAGTTGAAATATTTTATTGATCTGAGAAATACTATGAAGGTTCCAGATGTGGCTATTGCTTGTGGTTTTCTCTTAAAAACCACCATCCTTAGTTTATGGTCATCCTTAAAAACCATTTCTAAGAGACATTCAACTCTTGGCTAAGATGCATTTTTTCATCTTGAGCTCTCATTCTTGGACTTTGATACACCCCTTCAGATTAAGGGGGGAATGTTAGATAGCTAATCCTTGGGATTAGGTTTTTGTTATGGTGAGTGGCTATTAGAGTCCAAGAAGGCCTAGAAACTGAATCAACAGTTTCTTTATGTATTTATATGTACATATTGTACATCATTCTTTTTTATCAATATTTAATATATGTTTGAATTTGGTTTCCAATTGTGTTGTATTATAATATGTGGGGGAAAGCATCTTGTTTCTCTTGATGTGTTGTTGATCGATGTATTCTGAGACCTCAACTGCACTGTGTTCCATTGCAGAGAAATGGTATTTACATCATTTTTCGTTGCTCGGAAATGGATTTTACATTGTCTAGCTTTTGTTTTTAAATAATCAAGGTGTTCTGTAATTAGATATATATCACCAAAGCCACCCATTGGAGTTAACACTATCAAATTGTTGGATCTCCTATAGTTAGTGTGTCATTGAATTAAATATGTATGAGCAGAGTCTCAAATTAAGTTTCAGAGTCTCAAATTAAGTGTCCTATCAAATCAAAAAAGTGATCACAGTCGCAATGCTTACAATAACCTAAAATAGATAAAACTCCTCCACAAACATGTCGTTCACCAAAATAGGATGGAACTCCCCCACCCACTTATCATCCATATTATAGTGACTGTACTCTGTTATTAAATTTCTCATGCCCACCAGATTTAAGTCATTTGCTAATTTTAATAGTTAACACAATACTTTTAAACTGTGAAAAAACAAATTAGAATTCAAAAATTAGAAAAATTTTAATATTAAAATTTCTTCTTAAATAATATACAAACAAAAAATTTATTACCACATGTCAATATAACACCACCTTTCTATGTAGAATACAACTTCACCCATCATAGATTTTAAAATTGTTTACGCTTTGATTTAAGAAATAGGAAGTAGAATATAACTCTGAATAGAAGCTCAACTTTTTAGATTTAAGAATTTTAAATATTGTCATATGTGCTTTTTGAAAATAATGCAACCTGCCTAATAATATATGACTGCCACATAAAGTGAATATCAATTGTATTTCAAAGGGAAGTTGATAATCAATGATTATTATTATTCATTAAAAATAGCAAATTGGTATCAGAGCCAGTAACGTCTGGTTCATTACAGTTAGTACTCAAAATCTATAAGTCTCTAAAATGGATAATTCTAGAAGATCAGTCACTTTCAGAGAGCTTGAAGCTAAAGAAAACCCATTAAGAGATATGTTTTCTTAATCATCTAAAAGGGTTATAAATTCTGTAGAACTTGAATATTTTGAAAGTCAGCCTGCACCTAAGTGGTGTCTGCCCAGTATATCCTTGTCAGAAGTATATGATAACTTATCTATGTTTCATCTTAAAGTTGTAATTAGAATATCTATCAAAGAAAGTATCAGTCAAATACAAGAGAACTCATATTGTGTACAAACACTTTCTCTTCTTGACACTAAGAAACTTCAGGCTGCACCAAAAGACTGGGAACCAAATATTTGCATCTAGGGTGCATAAGGGTAGGGATCAATCCCTTAGTCCATAGAGGACTTAATACTTTTGTTCTTGTCACAATCAGAGATCTGACACATAACAAGTATTCAGACTCATTGATAGGAGGAATGGTTGCTCCATTATCAAATGGACCAGTATACTTTGATTGTTGTCCCAACTTTTCTATATATACATTTGATGAGCACATCAAGAATATTTTACAACTACAGACTCAAATAACAAGGTTTGATATGAAGAAAAAGAGAAATAATATTGCTATTCAAACTCGTGGTTGTTTTAGACACACAAATACATTCTACCCTACAGTTCTCCATGCTCCGAGCAAAGAATCCAAATCTAGTGTGGTTGTTCTAATAGATACCCAGAATCAAAAGATAGAACATCATATTATTAAATGGGAGGACCTATGTTTCCCATAACATTGGGTTGTTGATAACCCAAAACCTCCAACATTGCAAAAGATTGGTTCTGCTGATATACAAGAAGGACCATCATCTGCTATAGTATCCTTTCCTAGAAGATCTACAATAGATCGTAGAAGAATCAATTTAGCTTGCAAAGCATCATCCATGTATATTGATCCATAAGTAGTAGATATTGCCAGTTCTTTTACACCATCTATAAATTTCCCTCATATAGATCTATTTGAATATGCCCAAATTGTAAATTTTTCATCCCTGCAAGTCATTTTCCCAAGCTACAATCAAAAGATAAATATCAGTAGCCTTGCTGATTTTTTCATACATCAGAACCACCATCCAAGGATAGGAGTATCTCCTCCTACAACTTTTGTCACTCTGTGTCCAAATCCTAAGTGTTGTGAAATACCTTTCCCTCATGATACAGGTCATGTATTAATGATTCATGAGCTTCCATATTTGGAAAATTAAGACCCCCGCCTCAAAGAAATGTTTAACAAAATGTGTCCTACTGGTATGCCTTGCTATGGTCTAGGATATCTCGAACAACTTGATGAAATAATCCCTCAATCCAAATTTGACAACTTTGTGCCTTCTGATTGTAAAAATTCGTCAAAACCAGAAATGCACAAGTTTTTTTCGGTTATGGAAGGATGTAGGAAGCATACAATTGATCATCAATGGATGAAAAATATGCTTAATTAGGATTTATACACTCATCCTGAGGCTGAAAGTTTTGACCTTACCACTCCATACCCAGAAAAAAGTAGATTATACCATGAATGGAAAACTTACATGCAGAAGAACAATGTTTGGTTGTCTTTTTATGAGTGGAAGAGGAAGAAAGAAAATATAGATGTACAAATTATAGATACTGAATCACCCTCAGCAAAACATTCTTGGACTGACATAGATGGCAGTAAAAATGAAACTCCTACCACCTTCCCTCCTTACAAAGGCATTGTATTAGGAGAAGCACAGAACAATGCTAAAGCCATTCCACTATTCATAAAAGATGACAGTGCCCTTAGCATTGATGGTAGGATATAGAAAGCCAGTGAACAGATCAAGTGGACAAATACAACAGTTAAAGGGCTAGAAATGAAGGTTCAAGTAGAATAAGGGACATTGAAAATTCCCCTGCTAACACACTTGTCTAGGACCCTTGTGTTGATACCCTCAAGAAATCTCATCGTATTAAGACAGCCACTAATGATTCTCATGTTGATAAATGTCTTCATGTTGACACACTAGTTGACATAACTAGTGGCCAGTTGGAGAGTTCAGAATTTGGGGTCTACCATATTGTATAGGAAAAACCCATGTAGACAAGAATTAAGAAAAGGTCGTTGAGAAAGCCTATGTGTGGTAAGTTTCCAAAATGAGAGGGTTAGAATTATTTTCACAACATCGCCCACTCAATCATTTAAAATGCCAATTGTTCTAGAGGAGCATAAGGAAAATCCTAGCAAGGAGAAAGAAGAGGAATCTAGGTAGAAACAAGATGATAACTCTCCTTCTAGTAAGTCTCAATTTGACCCCTTATTTTAGCAAGTTGATAGATTAAGGAAAGAAAATGATGAATTGAGAAAAAAACTTGCAATGTTAACAGAGAAATCTCATACTAAGTATCCCTATAGATTATAAACCATAGTTGAGGTTGTCAAGATGATGAATGCATAATTTTCCCCCTCTGAGACTAAAAGGGCTGAAAAACTATTATGTAAAATTTGTGTGTAAATTCTTAAAGACGTTAGATACACACATGATTAGGTACAAAAGCCAAAGTATTTCTTAGTGGAGGTCAAAAAAGTGTTTGAGGAGGAGGATATGTTACAGAATTCTACACAAGAACATGTTGAAGATTTTCTTGTCACATAAGAACCAACAATTGAAGTAGAGTAGCCTATGGATAATCAGTAGGATCGTAAAAAAAACCTAATGAAGATGTTGTTGTCACACAAGATCCAGTAGATAAGGTAAAGAATCCTAAGGGAAATCAAAATGTTGGTACACAAGAAACTACTAAAGATGTTACCGATACACAAGAACCAATATTTGAGGCAGTATCGATGAAGGATGAAAAGAAGATTAAAACCTAGCATGTTACATGTCATTTTTCACCATTAGGCAAATGATCATCAATCTGGATTTTCCCAAAGAATTCTCTTGCAAGGCTAGAAGCTAAACAATCCCTAAGAGAATGAGAATTTTGGATTACATAGTATAAAAACCTATTTTTGAGTACCTAACGGTTCCCTAGCTAGCTTTTTTGCATATGCATACTTTACCATTAAAGTCAATGCAAAAGTGTGCTTTATCTTTCACTGTGGAATGCGCACATGACTGAATGAAGGTAAAACTAAAAATATAAATTCTAGAAGCTTTGTTAAGTGAAAATTTCCCAACAGAAAGCTTTGAGTTGATTCCCACTCAAGCTTGATCCCTCTCTTAATGGAGCTAATTCTCTCCCTTTATGGATCCCTAATCCCACCTTTTGAGGATATCGTCGCTTAGCAAGGGGATATCAAACCTCCTCCTCTTGGCCTATAAATAAAACACAAACCAGAGGGTTGAAGAGGACCAATGAAGGTAAGATTATGTTATTGAAATAGGGCTAAAAGGCTTGTCCCCAAAGGATAAGGCTAGATATCATGGGAAGAGGCTTGTGACATCAAGGAAACCAGGTTGTAAGTTTGTTCCCCTTTGAATTCAATGCAAAGAAATTTTTATTTCCCAATTGTGTCTACTTTGATGTTATTTGTGAGATTCCTTGATCACTCACATGGTTTATAATTGATTATTGATTCAACTATATGATGTATGTTAAATTAAGAACCTCATTTACCTATGATTTTATATTTAGGATGCTTTGATCCCTTTGAATGTTTTTTTCTATGAAAATTTATTTTTAGCATCATGGAGAATCTAGGGAAAGCATTGGAATATCCTCTAAGCCATTGAGGAAAATCTGGTTGTGGAAAGCACTGAAAGGACTTCAAATATCACTTTGCTAATAGGTAATCTATTCTTCACATACTACATGTTTCATGTTTTAGTCATAAGCTACGGAAAGGTAGCAATTTTTTTGATGTTCGTTACTAGGTTTTTTTTTTTAATATAGGGAGATCCATATTGTCTGCAAGAAGGATCAGTTTGCCTAACATAGGAGGATTCATAGAAATATGTTGAAGACATTGTTGTAGTAGAAGATGGGACAGTGTGACCTAAAATTGAAAGGGATGATATTTTAGACCTAGTCTTTTTTCTTATAGAGTTGAACAAGTGGAGACAGTTAGTGGTATCATTACAAAAATGGGTAGTCCAATCAATGAGCGTATAATAATTATCCATAATATCAATGAGGCTTTGGCTAAAAAATTATTGCTCCCAAGACTTATATGGGACAAGGTGAAAGAGGAAAGGTAGAAAGAAAATGACAAGTGATAGAAAAGTCCAATAGTTAGAGGAGGACAAAGAGAAAATGTATAGCCTTGTACATGAAATACTAAGTTGTATAAAATCCTCTCATTCTTACCCCTTATTTCTTCAGGAGAAACTTTTTCTTTTTCAATTGACAGTTGCTAAAGAAGGTAGGTCATATAAGATAGCCACCACTACATCTTTTCTTGAAGTATTCAAGCAAAGTAACTTTGTATAATAGCATTTGTTGTGAAATCTATATCTGGATGAGTTTGTCTTTTATGAAGAAAAACTATCCACACTCTCACCTTATGTGGGAGGTATTCAAATAAAGATGTTTACCTTGTTTTTGTATATTAGATAAGATATAAATTATCCCATGAAGTTGTAATAAAAAAATAGGAGAATATAATGGTTTGGATCTGAGAAGAACTTGGCTTTGCTTTAGTTTTAGTAAGAACATATGGAAACCTTCTGCGATCTCCATATAGAAAGGCTATGATAATTTGGCTTCATAGAAAAATTTTAGATGCTTGTTCTAGTAACATTGTACAATTGAGACATAATGCATTAGATGGTAGCAAGCTAAGATGGGAAGTGTGTGACAAGAAGCAAAAGGATGAAGATCCATATTGCTTCCCAAACTTCATACATGGTCTTCCAAGGATACTTGTGTATGGTATTTCAAGGATACTTGTGTTGAAGGACGACTAAGGTGTCTACATGAGGAAATGTACTTGTTTCAACTAGGGGGATATGTTCGGCCTCGTAATTGGCATATTTTTCACCAAGATTTCCTTACCTTTTCAAACACTTTTACCCTTACAATCACATCCTTTTACTCGTTACCTTTTTGACCAATATATGTTGTCCTTTCATGTCACCTTAACTTATGAAATATTGCCTGTATATTGATTAGAGGTTAATTTGTTTGGGTAACTTAACTAACAAAATGACAAGAAGGATGTTTTCAAGATGACTCATCTTATTGGTATGTTAAACTCTCTATTGCCTAGCCGATGCAACAATTCTTCTCCGAGATTTTTCAACATTATCCTGCCAACTCAGGCTATGCTACTATTATGATGTTGTTATTATATTTTATGTTAATAAACACTATGTTTCCTCGATGCCATTTTTGGGAATCAATATGGGCACTACCACTCAACCAGTTCGATAAAGACTGTTGTACCAATAAGGATTATACTAATTTTGATAATTTATCCAACTTGGTTGTGATAGTTTTGATTCACCATTTTTCTCTCTTACTAGAATGAGATGTTGTTAAAGTATCGATTTTATTCTTTCAGTACACTATTGTAATTTTCTAAAAAAAGACTCTTAGTTTGTCCATCCCGAGAATCAAGAGATTAGCATGCATGATTTTGGCACTAAGGTTTAACAGGATGAAAATTTATAAATATAGAAACCCTCTGCCTCGTTCAAGGGTTGCACCATTATATTTTAGAACTATGCATATTTTAATTTCTCAAAAGCTAATGCAATAATTTATGGGTCCATGGTTTATTTTTGGTTTGATGTGCTAGCCTGCAAATTGTAGATTACTAACTCCCTACTAAGGAGGAATGACTCTCCTCCTTATTATGGATTTTTGTGTTGTAGAGTTGGCATAACAGTTACATTTTAATTTACTTACAGGTTATGTTAATTCAATATTTTATGTAATATCAGTTATCATTCTTATAGCCTCTTTTTGATATATTGTAGTAATTGTTGATTAAACGAGCTTGCAGAATATCTAATGTAAATTGCTTGTGTCACAACATAGTACTAGATTGATCTTTCCTAGTAGTTTGTTGCTATAGTTTTAGGAATTTTGATGAAACATAGTATTATATTGATTGTTTTTATATATCTTATAGTGTGTTACGGAATCAATGGTTAGGTTGATCTCAATTATATTTTTTTATTGTGTGGTTTTGATTGAATGCTTTGATCAATTTATTTCTAGGAGTGTTATTTTATTTTCTTGAAAGACTTATCTAGAATAATTGAGTGATATATTTTTATGCAAGAGTGATATCATTTCAAGCATTGTTTGTAGTGTTATTTGCATAATGGTTTGATAGTGGTTCCTTTGATTTCCAAGAGTGGAGAGTTATAATGAACTTTGGTTTGATTGAGTTCCATGACCTTATAGATTAGGTATTGATCAATGTTAGTTATCAATTGTTTCTTGCATATATTGTGCACAATAGCCTTGAAACAAATAGACCTACCCTAGTGGAAGATTTATGTGTGTGCAATTAATATGTTTTATTAAAAGAAATTAATCTCTCGAACAAATAGGATGGTTGGAAGGTATACTTCCATCTCTACCACTGGAGCTTCATGGTCCACTTACTCATTCTCAATAGTTTCATAAATCTAGGGTACTTCCATGGCCACATCATTAATAGTAGTGGCATCTTAGACATTATTTACTCTTAATTTCTCTTATTATTTGTTTTGAAAAACTCTCAATAGGTGATCTTCCCCACAAGTTCCCAACTCTTCAATTTATTTTTATTTAGCTCTTCTACCTTTTCCTTTTCTAGTATAACTAGTCCAGCCTCACTTGGAGTGGAAATTGTTTTATGAAACTTGATTTTAGCTAGTACACTAAACTTAACTCTCTTTGTAGATTACTCATAAGATGAGGATTTCAACCTTTCTACCTGAATTTTTCCTTCTCCTTGCTTCCATTGAAGAATCTAAGGCAAGATTAAATTGATTATTCTTCTAACTATCCCAAAATGCCAATATTCAATGTCCATGTAACCTTCGACTTGGTTTCCACCTCAGCACCATTGCGCGCTCTGATCTATGTCATCCTACCACATCATCCCACCATGTCAACATTCCATGTTAGCATCACATCAACAAGCCACATCTAATACCATATTAAGAATCATTGGTATTAGGAGGAAATACCGATAGCTTGGTCTCAGTGTCTTAATACTCAATATCTAAAGGACTAATATCCTAACACCTGACACCCTAGTCCTCAATCCCATCAACTGACATCTCCCAAACTTTCCCTTAATCAAGAAACAATTTGGTTTCTACTTGTATTAGTAACTTTTCTCAATAGTCACCATCAAGTTCCAAAATCCAATAGTGGAAAGGAATACATGATGGCTAAAAGGCACAATATGGCCTTTTAGCAAGACTCTCAGTCATGGATCCCATTGGCCATAAGACTAGGGGATCAATCCAAGAACTTTGATTCCAAAAGTGCCTAGATTCTCCATCATATAATTTGAAAAGGTTAAAAAGGGGTCAAACCCTAAGTGTCAATAATCGACTAGTCGATTCCCTACAACTAATACACAATTAATTGATGAGAAAACTTTACATTAGTTATTGATGGATCAAAGCTCATTAGCATCGAGGAACTCATGATTATTGTTTGATGCAACACTCGACACTTAGGGCTTGATAGCTCTATACTATGGTACTCTAACCCTACTGAGGCTTCAGACCCTTTTAATTAGCTCCTAGTCATAGCTCCTCTCTGCCCATGTGACTAACAAATGAAGCTAAAGCTTCCAACCCAAAATTCTAAACTCCGAACAAATCATTTCAGGCTTATTCTAAAGGTATCAATTAACTTTGATTGGGCAATAATTAATCCAAAAAAATATGAAGACTCGTATGTCTTCAACAGCCTCTAAGTTCACCTAAATTATTACCTTCAACCATGCATCATCACCAAAAATGTATAATATGGCTTGTTCGCCCAAATTCATAACTTCTCCTAGCTAAGGGAGCATAAAAATTTCTTGGGTAATTTCATGCATAAATTTTTGGGTGATTTCTTTCATCCATTTTTGGTAGTTTTCATCACATAGTTTTCACCTTTAGTGGCTTTCTGGCAAATCATGGTTTACCCCATAGTCATGTAGTTTTAGTAAATAATTACTATCGTATTCTAATTAGGGTAAATGGATTGATTTTATGGATACTACAATATATATATTAATATATATATATATATAATAATATATAATATAATATATATAATATATATACACACACACACACACATGCACACAAACAAACACACACATATTGTATTGAATTGTAATATTGTAAAGAAGAATATATTGCAAAAACCATTATGGCTTTCCCAATTTGGGTTTTCAAGGTAAAATCACTTTTTTAATGTGTGCGTTTGAAATTTCATACTTTTTGGTTTATTAAGAATATGTTTATAGCAATTAATTGTATAGGGTTAAAACCTACAACTTGAAACACATTACTAAAATCTAAAAGTGCCAAAAGTGGTTTTTCAAATACCTTCTTTAAGTTATCAAATGATTTTTTGGCTGATTTTTTGGCTCCTATTATTCATTGCAATTTTTCTTTCTTCATACATTATAGAGTATTTTTTAAGGATTCAAATATTATACCTATATATAGTATTCTAGGAAAATATTCTAGTCTGAAAAATCATACATATAGAATGTAGGTGAATATTAAAAAAAAGAAGGTAATTTACTATTATAATTACTAATTTTTGGAAAATATTATCAATTTAATCATATCTTTGTAAAAAAACAGTTTAATTTTTAATGAAATGGGTAAATTGTTTCATAAAATGGCCAAAAAATAGATTAGTGAAATTTCTCCCCTAAAAAAATTCCCTGATACATTATGTTAGTTGTGCACAAATCTCACTAAAATTTTAGATACATTTCTTATAGAAGCTTGCGAACCAATGACTGTTTCTCACATCAAAGGTACACTTAGGTGTCGGCCAATCTAAAATTGCCTTTACCTTTTTAGGGTCCATATTCAAACCTTCCTTCGAGATTACAAATACCAAGTATATTAATTGTTCCTTCAGGAATGAACACTTTTTTTAAAATTTATCAGTAATGTCACTTCCGTCAATTATTGTGATACATTTCTCACATGCTCTATATGTTCTTCCTTGGTATTACTAAACATTAGAATTCCATCCATGTATACAATAATAAATTTTCCAAAATCGGTTTCAATACTTCATTCATAAGTCTCATGAATGTGTTAGGAGCATTGATTAACCCAAATGGCATGACTGGCTACTCAAATAACCCATATTTCTTCTTGGCTATGGTCTTCCATTCATCACCTTCCCTTATCCAAATCTAATGATATACACTCTTCAAATCAATCTTTGAAAATTACTTGGCCCCAATCATACAATCCATGAGGTCATCCATTCTAGGTATGGGAAACCTATACTTGGTAGTGATATTGTTAATAGCCTGTAAATTTGTACAAATTTTTCATTCACCTCCTTTATTTGGTGCGAACACTAATGGTACAACATAGGAACTTAAAATATCTATGATCAACCCTCTATCAAGTACCTCTTGCACCTTCCTATTCACTTCTTCACTCTCTATTGAAGTCATTCGATAAGGATATTTGTTAGGTAGACTTAACCCTAGTATCAAGCCAATCTAATGTGATATATTTCTTATGTGTGTAAATATTGATAATAAATAATCCACAACAATCTTCTCAAATTCTTTAAAAAAAGATTAAATTTCTAGTGATATAGACTACCTCTTCCGAACTTCCTGGACTTGTTTCGAAATTATGGGCAAACATAAATGAATCTTCTTATGTTCCTTCAAAATATCCTTAATTTAATACAACATAATTATATTGCTAATACTCACATATTGGCTATTATCACTTCCTTCTAGTACCATTGTACCTTTCAGCATTGGTGCCAACTTATATTATTTTCTAATTGTTATGAACTCATAAGTAGTCTTTCTTGGGAACGGGATCCCCCAAAGATAGTTTTGGGGCTAAAAGCCCATGTTTTAAGTCAAATTTTGTAATAAAATAGTAAAGTCTACATTTTGTGGTCGTGGAGCGTGAAGGTGTCATGAGTCATAAAGGGTTGTCCACCCTTATTTTTGTAAAGTAAAGTCAGCCGTAAAAGATCTACCCATGGTCCACGGACCATGGGATTGTATAAGAAGAGCTAAGCTCTAAGTAGTTTGCGAGTAATGGGTAAGAGTAAGATATTCATAGCTATGAAGATGTCTAAGTTTCACATCGTAGTGTAGGTAGAGGCTCTACATCTAAGTGCGCAAAGGCCTAGGGTGGAAGTCCGCAGCTAAGTGCGCAGACCCCTGCAGTCTTGTGTGTAGGACGAATAGAGTCTGTAATCACTTAAAGATATCAATAAAGAGAACTTGTGTTCTACAAATTCTGTGTCTTCGTTCCGATTAATGCATCTTATCATTTTATGTATGAATTTCTTTTATAATGCTTATATGATGCGTGAATGAGTGCAATTACTTTGGATAACTAAACGTAATTAAGGATATCTGTTTATGCGGTGCTAACTATGATTATTTAATAAGATAAGTAAGATTCCCAAGATAAATTGACAATCTGTGCAATACATTTCCTTAGTAGCACGAAAGTATTTGAATCAAAGGTTAGGGCTCCATGAAGGCCAGCCGTACCCTTTCGTGGAAGTATCGAAGGAAGGAATAAGGGGTTAGGAAGACAGAGCCATGGAACTTGATGACCTTCATGAAAGCAGGAATAGAAGGAACAAGCCGACATCATTACCATCTTATGGTGTAGAAACTTGGTTCCAGCATCCCCCCATACTGCTTCGGGTGAGACTTTGGTCTACGCTCCACGGGCTGGTGCCGAAAGGGCCAATATTATACGGATTTGTTTTGCTAACTAATGCTGAACCTGGGTTAGGCCCCCTCAAGCCAACAAATGGTTCCATTGCTAGGACTAGAATCTGCATGAGAGATGTGTGATGTCGTATCACTAGAATCCAACTAAGAAAGAGATTGGATACTGCTTGGATAGGAAAATCCATGAATTCGTGGCACAAGAGAATAGAAGTCTGCGACTGACAAAGGAATAGTAGCAGGATAGGTACCTATATACATAAATACATGAGACCTTTTTCTGTTCCTTTCTGGTTGAGCTATAAGAGTGGATCGTGAAGCTAGCAGATAGCCAAGGAAGGTGGAAACTTGATGGTCCTATTGTTTAGACCCCGCGGCTAGTACAAAAATTGGAATCATCGGAGGATAAAATCACCCACGGTGTCAATCATTGGCTCAATTGTGTCATAGGAGGATATGTAACTGAATTTGTAGTCGAAACCTCAGTCATCTACACCGAGGTGGAGTGGTGCTTTTTCAAAGGATCGCGAGGTAAGTACTTGAAATATTTGAATACCTAGATTAAAATTTTATTGTGCGAAAAGCGGGTTATGTAGCTACCTTGATGTTAGGAGCTACACAAAGTGGAAACACTTACAAGAATGAAGGAAAAAAGGGTCCTGAATATAGTCAATTGATTTCACCTCCGCGAGGTGATGAAGAAGGGATAGCACAAGCTTCTCCACAAAGTTCTATTCATTTGATAAGACAAGGATTCCCGGGACTACCACCTCCACCCACACCACCTCCAACTTGACCACCATCACCTGCGACTTCACCCGTACCACCTCCGCCTCCATCACAGTTCAGTATGGCAAATTCAGTGAAGCTGCCTTTGTTCAAAGGCTTAGGAAAATGAGGAGCCAAACCAGTTTTGGTTCGTGGTGAAAGTTGTATGGGAAGCTCAGGGCATTATAGATGATAACATGAAGAAGGAAACACTGGTTAGTGTGTTTCAGGATAACGCACTAAGCTAGTACATCAAGTACTCTAATGATAACCTGAATAGTGGAGTGGCAGACATCTAGATAACACTAAAAAATGAATTCAGTAGGCCTAAGTCTAAGGCACAATCGATCGTGGGGTTCAAGGAAATTGTGATGCAACTAGGCAAGACACGTTGGGAACTAGATCAGAGGTTGAAGTGTAAAATCCATAAAGCTAACATGAACCTAACAGACGGAAAGCATCACGAGTAGTTTGTGACTTCACTACTGCCACACCTAAGGGTTGCATTGTTACAACAGAAGATAACAACTCAGGCAGAGGCCTTGGAGATTGCAATGAGACTGCATGAAACATCGATGCAAGATCCAAATCTGGGGGTTCAACAGATCCATGCACAATTGAAAAATCTTTTCCTTGAGATGCAAAGTTTGAAGCAAGACAGAACAGTTCGATGAATGACACTTACATACATGATCCTTTCCCATTTCTGTTCACTGATGAAGTGTTGGACAATGTAGGTGACCAACAAGAATATTCCTTCACTGATGGGTTCTCTGGGTAACACCAGATCAAAATTGCATAGGAGGATAGGAGCAAGACAACCTTCCCGACTGAGTGGGGGCGTTTTCAGTACACTGTAATGCCGTTTGGATTGAGGAATGCACCTACGATTTTCTCGCGCATAGTCATTGTTATGTTCAAGGAATTTATTCATAAGTTCCTATAAGTATACTTTGATGAATGGATTGTGTTTGGGCTGGTGAAACGCCATGTCACCTAGTTACGCCTAATGCTGGATACTTGTCGAAGATACCAGATCACGCTCAATCTAAAGAAGTGTTTATTTTTTGTTCCAATTGGGACCCTGTTGGGTCACGTGGTTTGCAGACAGGGACTGATGGTAGATCCCATGAAGATAGCAGTGATACTAAACTTGGAAGCTTCAATGAGTGTGAAACAGTTGCATGCTACCTTAGGACATATGAGATATTACAGAAAGTTTATCAAAGGCTATGCCCAGATTACTGCACCTATGGAAAGTTGTTAAAAAAGGATGTCACATTCTACTGGAATGAGGGCTGTAAGAAGAGCTTGGATGTATTGAAAGAAATGATGGTCACCACACCGATTCTAGTCTAACCGGATTAGAAGAAGGAGTTCCATGTACATGTCGATGCGTCATGTATAGCGCTGGGAGCAATATTGACACAGGCTAGCAGATGAGACTTGGACCATCCTATCATGTTTGCAAGAAAAAGGTTGTCCAAGGTGGAGAAGAACTATTCCACCATCGAGCGCTAAGGGTTAGCCATGGTATATGTGCTCCAAAAGTTCAGACACTACTTGTTGGGTGGCCACTTTAAGATGTACACAAATTATTCCATGCTAAAGTACCTTGTCAATAAGCCTGTGTTGGGGGTGGGAGAATATGCAGATGGTTTTTATTGTTCCAGGAATATTATTTTTAATTTATTATGAAGCCTGGATGACTAAACACAGGACTAGACCATCTGTCGCGCATCCAAAGAGGGGAAGAACCCACTAATTTGGAGGAAGGATTGCCTGACATGCAACTATTTGCAGTGCGTGCCACAAATGGTCATTTTGAGGATATAATACACTTCCTAATGACAAGGACTGTCCCAAAGGGATACACCATCCAAAAGAAGAAGGATTCAGTGGTGTGTGCGATAGAGTTTTTTGTCATTGTTGGGCATCTATATAAATGGGGTTTGATGAGATATTGCGACGATATGTACTCAAATTTGAAAGAAGCAGCATCATCGCAGATGCTCATGGGGGCACCGCGAGAGGATATTACACGAGGAGAGCGACCATGCAGAAGATTCTACGCGCAAGTTTGTGGTGGCCAACCCTCCATCAGGACTCAAAAGTGTATTGCAAGGCATGTGATGCATGTCAAAGGACTAGTAGGCCATTGCGAAGGGATGAGATGCTTTTGAATCCACAGATGACGTTGCAACCCTTTGAGAAATGGGCAATAGACTTTGTGGGACCCATTCAGCCCCATGGAAAGACGAGAGCAAGGTAGATTATGACCGCGATGGAGTATTTGACTCGTTGGAAGGAGGCATAGCCTATGAAGACTTGCATAGGTGAGACTGCTACAAATTTCCTCTTTGAGTATGTACTAACGTGATTTGGCTATCCAAAGTTCTTGACGAGTGATCGTGGTATGCACTTTCTGAATGAGACGATCAACATGCTAACAGAGGAATTTCAGTTATATCATCGTAGGAGCACACCTTATTACCCACGGGCTAATGAGATGGTGGAAGCATTCAATAAAGTGTTGTAAAATGCATTGACCAAGGTTTTCAATGCTCAGTGAAGTGATTGGGACCTACGAAACCTGCAGTACTATGGGCTTATCAGACGACATGCAAGAAGTTGAAGTGATAATACCTATGGAATATATTGTGCCTAATCTACACATAGTGGCATTCACATGTATGATGGATCATGGAGCCCTGGAGGAAAGGCTCGCACAGCTGGATGAGCTTGACGAAGAAAGATTTCTGGCTGGATTTCACCAACAGGTCCAAAAGTAACGTAAAAAAGCATGGCATGATCGACACATTAAGTTGCGCACCTTTAAGGTAAATGACCTAGTTTTGTTATATGACAACAAGTTTGATCAATTCCTAGGGAAATTCAAAAAGCACTAGTTAAGGCCCTATGTCATTAAGGAAATTAGCGACGGAGTAATGGTACAACTGGTCAAATTGAATGGAGATCCCTTCCCAGGAAAGGTGAATGGTAGTCAACTGAAGCAATACACCAGTGGTTTGGCCATGTGACTAAATGAAGGTAGCACAGTCTTAGTGCTCCAGGCAGGTAAAAGGAGGTGCGAGACTATAAACTACACTTCCCAAGTTGGGAGCCACACAATTGGAGGATTGTGTGAAGCAAGGAAGTGTCACAGGGTTCGTAGGAGCATGAAGGGAGCTGTGCTACCCATGGAGAAATCACACAGGTTAGTTGGAAAGGGACCGTTAAAGTCACTGTTCATGATTTTATGGTAGAAATGCGGCCAAATTGAGTGAGCGACTAGCATTTAAGATGAAATTTATGGCCTAGATCCTTGAAAATTTGTCGTCAATCTGGCATTAATGAACCAAATTTGGGGGGAACGGTCATATTGAATTCAAAATGCCCTTTAAAGTACAAGTGGCTGTCTAGAGATTTGCAAACTTACCAGAGATGTCGCGAGCACTGTTGGAAAGCGTTATGTCGGCACCCATAGAAGCTATATATACCAAAGTCAAGGAGTTGGCACCAGAAGTCGATATGGAGGAAAAAGTAGCTACTCTAGAGGTTACTGAAGTACTAGTCGAAGACCCTAAATCACCGAGGACGTTGAGACCAAAGCTAGCTCCAACCAAGGAGACTGCCAAGGATAAAAAGGGTAAGGAGCCTGCCATACCAGTGCGCGCATCACCAAGGAGAAACCCACCAAACTCACCGCACAGGAGAAAGGCAAGGCCATAAATTTGGAGCCGAAGGAGGAAGACATTGAAGACATCTCGATGGATGATAAGGATGTGGGAGTTGAAGTGGACAAGGTTGAAGCCTAGGGTGTGGACCCTATTACTCGATTTCCTGGCTATGTCCCTCCGTGAAAGCCCAAGACCAATGTGTAGAAAAACATTGATGAAAGCAAGACCCCCTTGCAAACCGCTCTATTGCTGGATGATATCGTTTTCGATGGACTGCACTTGGCATGGGTGCTGCTACTAAAACTTGAGGACTTGGACTTAGCTGATCACAAGAAGTTCCCACACCTAGAGACCGAGTAGCTGATGTGCCACCTCATTGATATGAATACTGGAATGACTACATTGGAGCCATGGAGGTGACTCAAAGGAGTAGACAAGGCAGGGTTGCTCAACCTGCTTTGGGTGCCGCACTACAACCGCACAATGGTGACAATATTGGTCATCAAGTAGCTGTTGTGGCTGGTGCATGATGGGTGTTTATGGCTGGAGGAGCCAATACCCATCACAGATAGATTGATTCATCGGATAACGTGATTGTCGTATACAGGAGAGAATCTGGCCATGATATTTTGTGGAAAAGGTGTTGATTAGGCCCTCGTGGAGTCTATGAAGGAAAATTTACACTAGTGAAGAAGTCATGCCTGTATGTTAAATCCAGCATCTGTGACACTTCTCTAAAGGTAGCCACACAAATCTTAGTAGGGAAGGTGACGAGGAAGTGTCACTCCGATAAGGTACCGGTGCCTATCATCGCGATAGCAACCTAGTGCATTGAAGGAGTCTAGCTCAACTAGTCAGACTACCTTCACAGAGAGTTCCTGGTGAACTGACGTGAAGCATAGGAGCTTAGCAACACATTCAACTATACGTGGCCCTTGGTGTTAATTGTGTTGGTAGCATGGGAGCTGCCAGAGGACAGCTAGTTCCCTTCGGTCACGCCAGACCTCCTAGAAGTAGTGACCAAGGACATGAAACGAGTCAAGGACAACAAGATATTTTGGATATTGATGGAGATGAACATCTACATGGCCATCAATCACAAACCGCGATTGTTGCCTATGGTGTACGCCGACCTGCAGGGCTACGCATAATTTAAAGTAGACTTCCATCTTGTATCCATTAGGGCATGGAAGGACCCTATGTAGAAATGGTACGACTTGCCTTACCTAGCAACGGATCATGCCATTGATGTGGTACTTGATCAATGGCTGACAGAGTGGCGATATACAACAAACTTGGCTGTGGGGGGGATCAAGTTCCTCATGTAGAGAAAGAAGGAGGAGGTGAAGCTTAAGATGACATAGCTAGCTGAAAAGAGGAAAAAGGAGGTCGCTCATAAGGTCCAGGTAGAGCGCAAGGCTGTGAAACAGACAACAAAGGACATAGGTGGGACAGAGTGAGGCTCTAACAAAGCTGCGAGGTCGCTTTAACCTGAGACAGAAGAGGAGATAGATGAACAGAACTATGCAAACCCATGGGAGACATCCACACACATCAAGCGCCAAAGGGAGCCAAAGAAAGGAGGGTCCAAGAAGAAATCAAAGGTGACCAAGACATCACTAGAACCTATCGTGCTAACAAAGGGCCACTTGCATGATATCGATGCCATAATGAGGGATGTCACCACGGAGGCCCTACAACAATTTGAGCAGCAAAAATAGATCATCTTGGGGGCTATCTAGATAAGGTTGCAGGAGTTGCAGACCCGCGCGTTGTAGGGTAGCACGGTGTCTACCAGCCTGGCTATCAACACTTTAGAGGTTGCCGAGATGTTGCGCGCGAAGGCCTCCAATGCAATCGTGCTACCTGATGGAGCATTGACCATAGAGAATGAGGTTGACAGGCCCACTATCAGTACCCTAAATGGAGGAGGGTTGAATTTGGTAGTGCTCCCGCATGAAGCACTCCACCTCTTGTAAGATGGAGTGATTGCAAAGCTGAGGGCCGTGAGCACCGCACCCTCCAAGTGATCAGTGAACAATGGATGAACAACGAGTAGATGGCACTGTAGCAAGATTCTACCATCACCATTGAGACTGAGGTGACCGATCAGAGGAAGCGCATTATGCAAGTCATCGAGGATGCATGTTGATGGTCCGAGAAATGGCTATTCTTGAGGAGGATCCAGTTGAGGTACGCATCCACAAGTTAGCCACAGGTGTGAATGACACTCGTACTAAGATGGTGAAGGTTCAGTTGTAGTTGAACCTGCAGATCACAGAGTTGCAGTTAAAGGCCCAACCTTCA
This sequence comes from Pinus taeda, assembly GCA_000404065.3. Classification (NCBI taxonomy): domain Eukaryota; kingdom Viridiplantae; phylum Streptophyta; class Pinopsida; order Pinales; family Pinaceae; genus Pinus; species Pinus taeda. The sequence goes on along the minus strand of APFE030270935.1, from coordinate 207,828 downwards.
TCTCTGCCAGAACTGAAGAAGCAACGAGTGATCGCTGTCATAGAAGTAATAGCGGCGGTGGATAGTCCTGTAGCAGACTGTACACAACTTTTTGAGCAGTTGTTTGAGGTCCTGACAAGCTTGCAGGAGGACCCCAATGTTTAGTGACTAGAGCCGGAATCATGCGAGCTACAGTAGTGCTATGATGAGGTTAAGGGCACAGCGCGAACTGTAACACTGACACAAAGACTAGAAAAGTTGCAGGAGGCCAAGCAACTGAAGGAGTAGGTGGATGCAGCGCTACACAAGGTAGCAGTGCTAAAGGCAAGACTAAAGCCCTAGCTGGATGAGGCTTACACAATGATAGGATCTATTGAAGGCAATATTGCAACTTTGAAAGTGATGTAGCAAAAGCTTGAGGCCGACAACTCAAGAGTAGTGATAGTGCAAATGGTTGAAGACATGAAGCAAGCGGTCATACGGTGCACAGCTAAGGTGTCGGTGATCCGAGTGAAACTAGAAGGTCTTTGCGCAAAAGTCTTCACGTCTGCTGAGTGACTCGAGGGCGAGTCAGGATGTTTGTGTTGGGGGCCTGTTGGGAACAGGATCCCTCAAGGATAGTTTTGGGGCTAAAAGCCCATGTTTTGAGTCGAATGTTTGTAATAAAATAGTAAATTCTCTGCATTTTGTGGTCGCGGAGTGCGAAGGTGTCATGATTCATAAACAGTTGTCCGCCCTTATTTTTTTAAAGTAAAGTCAACCATAAAAGATCTACCCATGGTCCGCGGACCATGGGATTGTGTAAGAAGAGCTAAGCTCTATGTAGTTTGCAAGTAATGGGTAAGAGTAAGATAGTCATAGATCTAAAGTAAGAAGTCAAATTTTTGGGTCATAGCGTAGGTAGAGGCTCTGCAGCTGAGTGCGCAGAGGCCTATGGTGGAAGTCCACAGGTGAGTGTGCGGACCCTTGCAGCTATGCATGTAGGGCAGATAGAGTCTATAATCACTTAAAGATACCAATAAAGATAATTTTTTTGCAAATTCTATGTCTTTGTTTCGATTAATACATCTTGTCATGTTATGTATGAATTTCCTTTATAATGCTTATATGATATGCGAATGAGTGCAATTACATTGGATAACTGAATACAATTAAGGATATCTATTTACATGGTTCTAACTATTATTATCTAATAAGATAAGTAATATTCCTAAGATAACTTGAAAATCTATGCAATACGTTGCCTCAGTAGTGCGAAAATATCTTAATCGAAGGTTAGGACTATGCAAAGGCCAGCCGTACCCTTTCACGGAAGTATCGAAGGAAGGAATAAGGGGTTAGGAGGACATAGCACTAGAACTTAATGACCTGCACGAAAGTAGGAATAGAAGGAACAAAATTACATCATGACCATCTCAGGGTGTGGAAACTTGGTTCTAGCATCCCCCCATACCACTTTGGGTGACAATTTTGTCTGCACTCCGTGGGCTGGTGCCGGAAGGGCCAGTAGTGTAGGGATTTGTTTGGCTAAATAATTCTGAACTCGGGTCAGGGCCCTTCAAGCCAACAGTCTTCCTACCCTTGCAAAAATCCTATCAAATAACCATGGTCTTCGAAGTATTGCATGCCATACATCCATATCTACTACATCACATAAGATCTATTCATTGAAGCTCCCAATCTAAAAAATCAACCATCTTTATCACAATGACCATGGAATCCAGTATGGATTAGGATTTTGAATGCATGTTAACTGCAAATTCACTATAACTTCTATGGATGATTATATTCCAACATTTTTGCTAAACCTTACATTTAGTCTTGAAAACCTTCCTTATTCGTTTATGTTCTTATGATATTTTTCCCTTTAGGTTTAAGAAACTCCCTACAATACATTAAGTAGCCACATTGTTCTTATTGAACTACTATTACATTTCTCCAAGAGTGGTTACATCACCTGCCTATGTGACATATGTTATAAATTCACCTCTCTTTCCAGCATTATGCCTATCTAGAAATTCAAATGCCTTATGCCAATCTACTCCACATCTTTAAAAAGTAATAATGTACTCATATTTTCCTCTTCTAAGCCCTCTACCCCTTCCAGTGCCATTTTATCCTTCATTTCCTTGGCCATTAGTGGATTTATTTTCCTATTCATAGCATCTAGAAAGATTTGATCATCCTCTTCCTCTAGGTCCTTTTCGACGAAATTTTTATTGAGTTGTTTTGACAATATTCTCTTCCACATTAAAGAAAAATTGATAGGCTTCATCTATATTCTAAAATAAATTTTTGCATATCTCATTTTGAATCTGATAATTCAATCCATTCACATACCACTCTTTGATGTTCCGTTTCTTTTATCCTGACTTGAGTGAAAGTTTGGAAAATTCCTCAGTGTAATCTTAAACATCTTAAGTTATATTATTGCTTACACAAACTTTATTAGTATTTATCAAGTAGGTATTTCTACTTTATTTTACTCACCATCTTCCTCCAAGTTCTAATCTTGTCTTTTTTGTTGTATACTCTCTTCTTTTGTAACATATTCCCATTAAATTCATCATAGAAAATTGGACATGTTTGGGTCCTAAACATTCACATACTTAAAGTACCTTTTAAGCTCCATTATCTAATCAATGAGAGTCTCAACGTTTAAATTTCCATCATAGCATGATACTTCCACCTTTGAACTACCTCTATCGTTCAAAAAGGATATTAAACATATTATTGGGACCACTTACTCAACATCCCTCTCTTCTTCAATTTCATATTTCAACTTGGATTCTATTTCAACACCCCCAAGTCTTTTATTTTCTAAATATTATATTCTCCTTCTCAATTCCTCCAAAATTTTGTTTCTAGTAACTCCTCATGTTACTGTTCCTCTACGTGATGGAATTCCTACCAATTTTCTAGTGGCCCTCAGCCTGAACAACATTCAAAATCCTTATCCAGTATTAGCTTCTCAAAAATATCCCATCAACAACCCCCCTAAACAACCCCTTGCAGGTCCAACCATAACCATGCACTACAGAAACACTAACAAGGAACATATCTCAAGATCTTAAAACAAATTTGATATCACCTAACATGGGGGTACCTACAGTTAGCACACAACCACTAAAAATACTAGGACCCTTTTCAAAAGTTTCATAGGGATTTAATATCCTAGCACAATAGAAATCAAAAACTAACAAATACAAGGAGGAAATTAAGGAAATTCATAAGACATGAGACAAGATAGGATAGCAATGTTTCATTGTTATTCACATAAACAATACAATTCTCTTACAAATCAAAGTTCACTTTGGTCTTATGATATACCTTAGCATACGCTATGTCTATTTCACATCAAACTCAAATAATTGTTCTCTTGTCTCTATTCCAATTGATCCATCTACATGAGCTCCTTTTGTTCCAGTCCCATGAGCTCTTCTTCTTTCCATTTCTCTATCGTATTCTTGTATCTCTCTCATTCATAGATTTATCCTCCCCGTTCAGAGCTACCAGGTCCCCTCCATTTCAATTCCATTCAAATCTATTAAATAATGGTTGCAAGGATGAAGCATCATAATTGTTTAGTTTGCCCAGTTTTTTCCCCATTACTATCATCATTTCTTTGTACGTTGAATAGTCATAATGTTTCAACTCCAAATCCAATAATCACTTCTTCATCTGATTCCCCATCTAATAATTACTCCTTTGTTTGCTAATCATTTCTTCTATACACAGGCAGTCCATTAATTCATCAAAATCTCATTGATACATTTGGAACCATTACAAGTCATGCTCCCTAGAACTTCAACAAAAATATAGCATCGAATAGAATTGTGTTTGTAGCAATATAATTGCAAGGTGGTGTCGCAATCAAGGTGTTATAGTATCAATGTTGCAACAAAGGTGTTATAAAAATAGTGTTACACTGGAGGTGTTACATCAATTATGGTGCAGTAAAAGTGTCATAGAAATGGTGTTGCAGCAACACAAAACCAAAATGGTCTCATAGCATACTCATTCCATCTCCTAAGCTACTAATTAAAATCAGTTGATACATATTGTTTTTTATAAAAGGATTCTCTTGCATCATGTTAATGCCTTGATAAGTACAAATGATCAACATAGACAAAGAGGAGAAACCACAACCAACAATGGTGTTGGATTTCCACATCTTACCTAAAAAGGTTCCTTAGTCTCCTAAAGTAAAATTTATCAAAATCATAGTGAACATAGGAAATCCATGATTGGAAATGTATGTGAAGGAGGTGATGAATATCCTCCTAGAAAGCCACTACAAAAATCACACACCGCTTCAAGAAATTCTAAATGAAAGAGGAATGTTGTTGAAAATAAAAATCGAGATGTTTAGGAATGTAAACCAAACTTTGAATTTATGGAAATTGAAATTGTAGCTAAAGTGCCCAGTTAGGAAAAAAATTCATTGAGAGTAACCCTATAGATGATGTATTGGATCATGATGGGACAATAAATTTTTAAGAAGAATTGGTTAAACTACAGCATACTACATTTGATAAATAATAATAAAAGTTGCAAATTGAAAAATTCAATCCCAAAAATAAAGGGTTGCTAAGAAATGGAACTCTAAGATAGATATTGTTGGGGTCAAAACCTCAAAGGTCTTAGAATCTCAACAAGATATAAGATACTATCTAAAATATTCTAGTAGTGAACAAGAAAATGAAAACATAATACTAAGGAAAAGGATAAATGAAAAAAAATCCACTCTATTTCCTAAACCGTTGTTTGTAGAGCCAATATATATTATAAGACCTATTGACACACCTGAAGAGGAACCTGAGTCAAGGTCAAAATTAAAAAAAACATTAATTTTATTGACGAGAATAAGAAAGTATGTTGTATATAATAATAATAATAATAATAAATTATTTCTTTAACCATTGAATATTGGGATCTAATTACCTTTTCTATTAGTTTTTCCACTAAAATTTCAACTTTAAAAGAATATTTGCAAAAGGATATGCAATATGATTAACACTTTTATAAGGAATATTTAAGTACATTTTCTACTAAAGTTTCAAGTATGAATAATGTTCATATAAAGGAGTATAGTATTCCATTGAAGCAAGTATATGCATGTTAGTTACAAAGCACTAATGTTCTTAGTGAAATTATTTCGTAACCCAATACGTTAAGCACAAAGAGAAATGAATTATTTTTTAAACTTTTTGATGTGGATATATAATTGGAGGGACCATATTTTGATAATGGATTCCATGCTGCTTACTAAAGATCAAATGCAAGAATAGTTTGGCACACTTAGAATCTATTCAACCAATTAATTTAATAATCTCATTGAATTCTCTTAAAAAGAAATTGAGAAATGGTTATTTCATTCCATTAAGAAAAATGAAAATCAAACCAATTTTATCCATCAATTAGGTTTTGAATTAAAATAAATTAAAGATGAATTGTCTTACATTTTGATTAAACATGAGTTAATTTTGGAACCATCATGGGAGTATATTGAACAATGGTTAAAATATGCTTAGAGAATATAATCGATCCTAAATGATTCTTGAATATTAAAAAGTAGTTACAATAGTTATGGCTCCACGAAATAATTAACATTTAAATGAGGATTTCTCAAATAGAGAGAGAAATTCCAAAATGGTAAGTAAATAAACTCCATCATTAATTTATGTCCCTCTTATATTCCTCTCAAATATAAATCATCCAAAATTTCATTACAATGTATTTTTCAATGTCAAATGTATATATTCCTCAGATATAAATCATCCAAAATTTCATTACAATGTATCTTTCAATGTCAAATGTTCATTCCTAATTGTGTCATGTCTAAGTTTCTATCTACTTTTAGGGCCCACGAGAGCCCCGCCCCAATCCATTTGGAGAGACACATTTCATGTTTACAAATATTATGGAACTTTTTTTAATAAAAAATTGTATATTTGAATCTCCACGGAGAACTACCTAGAGCACATAGCTAGTGAGATATTTGACTTTCAGTTTTAAGCACAAGATTTCATGCGTGTTTCTCCTCAAAACATTTATGATTTGAATTGATAAATCATGTAAAGTTCTCTGCAAATGTTGTCCTTTTATTTCATATTTATAAAGGATATGTTGTGCTTTATTATATTCAACTCAAGAAGCACTATGTTAAGAAATTTCCCATTTTATTCTTTTAAGTCATGTATTATAGTCACCATTGTAACTATTCATTTAGAAAGAGGGGTACGACCTTTGGAAAAAATGAAGAAGGATTTTTCCTTGTAATTTTGTATCTGAGACTTTAAACAGTTTTAGAGATCAACATGTTTGGCAACCATACTACGGATTAAAACCAAAATCTCTAGTTTCATATATCTTAAAGTTTCAATTACTCTAGTAATTGAATGACTAGTGAAATCCGTTGCAACCCTAAATACCAATTGGTTTTGTGACAAAGAAGTATATTGAACGAATTGTATAATTTGTATCTATAAATACAAAGAAATGAGACGAAATTGATTGAACCTCGGAAATTTTGGATCAACAAGAATGTCAAATTGACATAGAAAGAGAAAGATGTCCACGATTCTAAAGCTAGATTCTACTAAATATTATAAATACCCTTAACCAGAAGTACAAAGAAGGCTCTAGAAAGTTCCAAAGAAACTGAAGCAACAAGTTATACTTTACACCTTTCTTGTATCATTGATTCAACATACTAAAATGAAATATTGAGAATAAGAAAGGAATGAGATCCTCATTGACAAAAGAAAGGAAAATAATAGACGAAGAAACCAAAGGAGGGCAAGAAATAACCCTATAAATCTTCAAGGAACAACATCAACTTCGTAATATTCCATTGGGTGTTCTTCATGTCCTGAGCAATGATGGTGTTATGGATCCCAATATACAAATTTATTAGTTCTTAACTATCTATAATATTATTTAAATTTTTCATGATGACATTATGGTTAAAGATTTTATTCAAACATTAATGTGCCCTACATGTGATTGGTACATATCACTTCTAGTAGGATATATTGGTTCTTTTGATGACGTGGAAGAAATATTTATGACTAGATATACTCATCCTATTGTAAATCATACTCTTCTCAAATAGTTTTATCTAATACATCTCAAAAGGAATGAAAGAATTGGGGATTTGAATCTTTGTGTTTTAAGGACTTTATAGAAAATTCCTAAAAAATAGATATGAATCATCCCATCATCTTTGGATTGTACAAAAATGAAATTCCATCTAATGTAAAAGATGCAATCAAGTTAACACAAATTACAACCTTAGACGAAAGTATGACAAAAGTACCAAGAATTAAAGAAAACATGCTAGAAATAAATGTTGACACAGAAAACATTCTTGGATGAGTCCAAAGAAAAGACTCCATCTTCATCTAGATTTTCTTAAGAATGAGGTGTTAGAAGGAGGATTTTGTTGGATTAAGAATTATACTAAAAGGGTGGGGTGCATGGAGCATAAATCTGTATAATACAATTTTACATTATTCAAAACATTTAATCACAAAATAATACATTGGTAACATAAGAGCATTGAACACGAGATATACGTCGAAAACTATTCGGGAGAAAACCGCAAAACCAATTTTAATTATATAATTGAACCAGGAACCAACCAACTATTACAATATTTGTAGGCACCATCTTATAGCATACACCAATCTCCTCAGTTTTGAAAGCACCAACTTTCAAGAGACACCAATCCCCTCAGATTTGCAAGCACCCACATGCAGGATACACCAATCCCCTTTGGATCTATTTATCCATTTCCTTATACCTTCTAGATCTCCATTTCTTCACATATTTAAAATGGATCTAGAGGCACCTTTTTCAATTTTCACACGCCAACAATCTTTAATTCATATCTCCTTCCTTTATTTTCTTTCTCAACAAATTCCTTCTCTTTTTGGTTCACTGGAAGTATTTTATTATGCTACATAACACATCACTATGTTCTTAGTGATCCTTACTCGCTCAAATCTCACTCTTCTCAACTGCACAAACACATACATGATTTATGTATGTGTTCTCTCAAACATGCCAACACACTCTCTCTGTGCTTTTTGTCCCATCTCTTGGAAAAACATATCTCTACAGTTCTCTTCCACTCTTCCACAATTCTCTCACACATTATTTATGTGTGCTCCACTTAGTCATGCTCATGATGGAATATGTGCCCTGCAATATTCTTTGATCACCACATAGAACGTATCTTACAAATTAATCGTGTATAGATATGGAATAATAACATTTAAATCATTTTTTCAACTCATTTACTTACATATTCCTTTACTTACCCTATACATCCTTCCTCGTGACTAGGCGTTATGACATGACCATTGGTTTATTTCACTTATTGCAGTGAATATGATATTTGGGGTTTGCAGTTGTGAATTATTTGTTACATAAGAATATTTTCAAATTCTTGGATTTCCCTTTGTTTCCCTTTAACTCTAAGTGTTAAGCACTTATCCCCTCATGACCTGCGGCTGGAACCTTAGTCTTAACTCGCCTCTATAATGTATCTAGATTCAAGTTCTTTTTCCAATTGACAACACTGCACAACTGGATCACTAGATACTTGGTTGGATTTTTTTCGCAAAACCTCAACCATCAAAACCTTGACAAATCTCCCTTGCTTCACTTGAATCTGGAATATGGACCATTTTCTCTCAACCACACTTAGTTCACACCTGAATTATTGGATGCCAAGATGACCTTTATTTCCTCTTTCATTCTAGAGCCTTTAAAAACTAGAATTGTGCCTCAATTTCCTCCACTGAATCCATGATTTGGGTTGAACAACCCAACGCTTTACCTTGGCGCACTCTCTAACGATTGGATACCCAATTTTTTTCAGAAAAATCTAGCTTTGAACTGGGACGCACAACTTGCCACATCACTATCAAGATCATCTACCACATCACCTTCGACAACTAACCTAAGCCTCTCATGTGTCTTCATGTTGATATGTACTTGCCACATTTCACCTACCAAAAGACGAGTTGGCTAGATAAAAAATCCATTTTTACATACCACATGTCATACTCTACTACTGTGATATTATCACCTCTATCACATGTTTTGCATCAACGTCATATATACACTGTGTGGGGTCCATTCACTAGCCTGGAAAAAAATATAGAATTTGGGTAATTTTCTAAGATGTTACTTTGGTGCACCTGTGGATGGCCATATGCCCATATCAGAAGAAATGAACCTGATTGAATTTAGTATCCACCTCACTTGATGAATTGTTCACTTTTTGCACCTCTGAATGGCTGGATGTCTAGATACACGCGAATTCCAAAACATATTCAATTTTTTTTTAGCTTGTTGATTTTCTAGATATGTAGATGCAAGGATACAAACAATATATGAAATAAAAATAAGTTCATAGATCAATAACTAGGCCTGCTAATCATTCATGGCATATGTTGGGAACTCCCCCTGAACTTGTAAGTCATCTTTCCACTAGGAACTCCCCACGACAACACATTCAATAATCTCCCCCTTTTTCATTGATCGAAATCCATAGAATTAGAGCATTGATAACTATGGGCATCCCTGCGCACTTTGAGTGCTACCTACTAACCTAGCAATGTTTCACAAACCAAGTGCAATGTCCTATCACCAATTCCACTTGTTTATTTAAGCTCTCAACCAAGTAACCTCTACCCCAATTTATTCCATAGGAAATTTCCAGGAGCTGCATCAATAGTTAAATATTGCACCAGTAGCCAATCTATCTTACAGATTTGAACCAATCATTTTCTCCCTCTGCATTGAACCAATCTCTAAATCAATGGATAAACTCTGCATCACTGCTCTAAACCAACTACTAAGTTCTAAACTAAGTAATCTACACCAATTTCTCAACTAATTTCATACTAATGGTTCCAAGCTTTGAACGAAATTGCTGTGTACCAAGTTTAGATCCACAACAATGTCTAAACTCTACTCTAGTTTCTAGTGTCTCACATTGTCCCTCACTCGTAGCTCCAATGGCCAAGCAAGTTAAATCTCTCCCTTTGAAATCAATGGAAAAGGGTAACTCTTAATATAATACACTAGTTTTGACATCTCATAATGTTATCTATGTATATCTGATACCAACTAAACATGCATGATTGTTCATCTGAACTCCCCTTGAATTGAGGTTCCTCCTTACTGTCAACTCTCCTCAATAATGAGCACAAAACAACTATTAATCCTAATTTGTTGACACCAATGAGTGATCTGATTCCAATTACTGATACTAATGGGTGATGATACCAATTTTTTGACCATGGATACCAATTGTGTGTGTGCCAAATGGATTAATTCTAATAATGGATTAATACTAATTATACCAATTATGGAAATTTTTAAAAGTTTCCATTTCATGATTATTCTCTCATACCTCTCTCTCTAAAAAATTTACATGCGTTGAATAGTTCTCATGCCCCATACTTACAATACTAATGAGATGGGAGAGATATCCCTCCCGACCTCTATCTTAAATACTCAAGTGGCTCCCTTGGAAGAGGTTTTATGAATATATCTATATTTTTTTCTTTAGTAACAATAGATTCCAACCTAACAATTTGATCAATTAATTAATCTCTAAGGAATTATATTTAACAGGAATGTGCTAGGTATTTGAGTGCATGAAAAGATTATTGGAAATGTTCATGGCAATTGTATTATCACTCATGATTGGAATAGGGTGAGAATATTCTCCCTTTATATCTTTCAAAGTTTATTTCATCCATAGGACCTAAATGCAACATATAGTTTCTACTGTGTACTCGGCTTCATTTGTAGACAATGAGATAGATGTATACTTCTTACTCAATGATGACATTAATTAGTTACCCAAAAGCAAGGCTACACCACTTGTGATTTTATTTTCATCAACATTGCATACTCAATCTACATTTGTGTATCTTATGAGAGTGAAATCCTTGCTCCTTGAATGCCATAGTCCATAATCAATAATTCCCTTCATATATCTAAAGATTCTTTTCACTACATTCATATGGATTTCCTTCGGGGTAGACTAAAATCTAGCTACCAATCCTACAACTTGCATTATATCAAGTCTTGAGGTTATTAGGCATATGAGGCTTCCCATCATTAACATATACATAGTTTTATTTTCATCAAGGGATTCATCATCCTTCTCAACTTGCATCCTATGGCCATCGATCTGCTAACAGGTGCACAACCTTCCATGCCAAATTTATACAAAATTTCCTTTAAGTATTTGGTTTGAGAGATGTGTTGGTTTAAGGGGTCTTGGACCTAGGTTTATAGTTAGTTGTGCTAACCAACATACCCTACACTATTGGCCCTTTCGGCAACAACCCACATAGCGTTGGCTGCAGTCTCACCCGAGGCAATATTGGGGGATCCTAGAACCATGTCTTTGCATCCAAAGGACTATGTGATGTGTTGTTTTCACCTTTTAGGGTTTTATTCCAACCTTCACAAACCCTAACCCTTGAAACCCACAAATCATAGTATTTAACAGATAACAGATTCAAACTCTTTGTCAATTGTTCTAAACATTCATAACATCATGTAATTAAATAGGTCTACCACTTTCGCACATCTATTAAGTACTTTTCATGATAAATTGAAGCAAATAGAGAGAACATACAATAAATTCAAAAGTGCAGAATAACACACAGATACACAATTAATGCTACAAAACAACCTTTATTATGCTTAGATCTTCTATTACAGAATCTTTCAACCCTGCGCACACATTTGTAAGAGCCTTCCCCTTCTCTCAAGTATAGAATAGGCAATACAGACCCAAAAATTTCCTATCTATGTTCTTCGCTATCTAGATTGACTTTTCTATGACCCTTTATGACTCCTTTTACATATTTTTCTATTACAATACCATGGTCTGTGAACCATGGCAGGTCAGAAAACAACTTATCTCCTAACAAAATAAGGGGCTTTGACCTTCCTAAAGCCCCTTTAACTCCTATCAACCTTCACACTCTGCTCCTAAAAATGTGGAGACTTTACAATAATAACAAGACTTATTACAAAACTGAACCTAGGGGACCCTCTCCCAATAGCCCCCCAACACAAAGTTGTGACTTGTCCTGAGTCACTCTACTGGTGTTGCCTCGATCTTTGCCTACAGACCATTGAACTCTGTCTTCAATGTGTGAAGATCTATTGTTCCCTGCACAACAACCTGACAAAACTCCTCAACCAATTTCTCTGTAGTAGGACCTTCGACTCTAAGGCCCACGGTTCTTTGAGTCAGTTGCATATCCTTCAGCTTGCTTTGCACCGTCTATGTCAACTGGCTCACCTCATCTACCGAGGACTGCATCCTTGAAGATATGATGGATGCCTTCTGATGCAACTCATCGATCTCGGTTTAGATGAGCTTCCCTTCTTGTAGTAAGGTGAACCTTTGCAATGGTGCTAAGGTCCACGCAATAGCTCTGATCTCGTCAAACTGCCTTTAGTTTTCTCAGATATCTACTTCAACTTTTTGCAAGGTTGGATCCTCTTCCAATGAGGTCCAAAGTTCCATGGCTTGTTCCAACAACTGGGTGTAGTTCTTGACTGCAATTTCTAGTCTAGTCATCTCTTCTTTAATAGCAGCCTCATGCTGCCTTCTGACTTCTAGAGGAGTGGTTGGCTGCAACTTAAGTTGAAGCTCAGATATATGCATTTGCAGCTCAAAATGAACATTTCTAATTTCCTCCTTTGATTATTTTATCGTGGTAGGTAGCTTTTGTAACTTTTATGTGAAGGCCACTTCTATTGGAATTTGAAGTTTGGGAACGTCACTACAGACCTGCACTATTGCAGCTTCCAACTGCTAACTACATGCAATGACTTCTTCTTGTTACGTAAGTTCCTATGCCTTTTCTTTGAACATCTACTGGTTGTTGGTCATTACTTTGCTGATAACTAGGAGTGCTCTTTGTTCCCAAACTCGGAGCTCATCTAATACTCCTTGATGCAGCTCATGCAGTGTCTGAATAGGGAGAGCTGCAAGGTATAGACTCAAATCCTTTAGATGTAATAGGCACGCCTTGTCATTTGATGTCTCAATGTGCAGTGACCCCTCTAGTAGCTACACTACGTAGAGGTTTGTGGTGATCTATGCCGTTAAGGCTGACCCACTTGCTTTCTTCAGCCTCACCTATCCAATGCTTACTTGAATAATTCTTGTTTGGACCTGCAATTCCCTCAAGCCCTATTGCACCTTATCTAGTGTTTGATGGTGTTGATCATCAATGTTCCTCCAAATATTCTCCGTTGTGTCACAAACCACATCACCGATCTCTTCTAGGTTGCCCTCCATGTGGAGCAAAGGTGTCGCTCTTGTAGACTTGTCAGGCTTCTACTTCTTTTGCGGTCCCGTAGAGATCTACTTCTGCCTCTTTTTTATAATGAAGGGGGACTAAAAGACCACGCCCCCTTCCTCTACACCCTCTGGCTCGACCTCTTCATTGGTAGTGGAACACCTTGTTGTCTTCTTGGGCTTCGCGACAATATTCCAAAAACTCGTGACATAAATACTTAGCCCAATTATATTGGACTCTCTTGGCACACCGCTCAACCAGATATACTACTCACACCGACACTTCATCAGTGCAACACTTTCTCATGATCTTTCTGGCCAATATCTATGCAGCGAACTACGCCGCACTATCTAATATATAACTAATTGCCTAGTCATGCGACTTCTTCACCAACCCAAAGTCACTCTTCATCTGATCTGCGAACTTCTTCTCCTGCGATTTTCCTGCGAAAGCATCTGCAGGGTCTACTCCTTGATACGACAAGACAATTATCCAGTGGATTAACATATCAGTAATAGGAATGGGTCCTTCCAACCAAAGGAACCCATCATGAACTAGTGTCAATAATTGACGCACACAAATAGTACTAATGGAATTATGGCTAAAATGTGGCACCCACAACATATTGAGAAGCCCCGTGCACTCAACGCTAGCTGCCCACTTCATTGGTTCAAGCCGTGTAACATTCGACTCCTCATAGTATACTTTCTTTAGATATTTGCTCGGTTCCATTAGTGTGAACATCAGGTGATCCCCCAAGTCCTAGTCCCCCATATTTAAGTACGGTATTCGGGCGAGCAGGTTTCCCACAAAAGGTACATTCTCTGGCAGAAATGGTGTGAAGACCATGAATTTTGTGGAACTTGGGTCTTTAGTAACCTTTGCGGTGGATTTCCTTGGTGATATATAAGGTGGTAGCCGATTAAAGCTTCATCTGCATCAATTTATTTAATCCCCATGGTGAGCTCTTCTTCATCTAAGTCCAAGGAAAATATCACCTACTTCATTCGATCCATCTTCCCCTTTTGTCTGACCTCCATTGGATTTTTTCACAGCGATTGCCACACCGACGCTTGTTGGGGCTTCTTCTACTTCTTTTCTCCTACCGCGGAGGTAGATGGTTGAGATCTCGGTGACCTAGGCACTGTAGTAGCGAAATTTATAGGCATATGCTGGGTCAGCTCAGGTCGAGTTGCATTCATTCCCTCAAGGATATTTTGTGCTGCCAATAAGTTAAATTCCCAAATCCTGGCTATGAAATATTCTCTTGAAGTATTTCCAATCTTCTATAGACATACAACAATTCTCTTGGTTGAAACTAAAGTGTAAAAGCTCACGGAAATTTCTCAAGAATCAAAGTGTTCGAATGTGGAGCAGGATGTTGTATTTATAGCCCGATTTGATTTCAAATCCATCTATTCCCTCTAGATTCCTGTCATTAATGCACTTTTCGCAGAAGATTTCAAGAGATATTCTCCTTAAATGCTCTCCCCCCACTCCCTTTAATGAAAAAATCACCATCCAATCATCTACAGTGCTTTCAACAATCACCTTTTGGCCACGCTACACTAGACCCACCATTCTAGCATAGCTCCTTCGTCACAACTCTCATCTGCACCTTCCTTTGATTCATCACACAACCCATTCACTTTTCCAAACTATCCTTTTGGCAGTGTATTTTATAGTCCCGCACTCCTTTTTAACTTCTTGTGGTACTAAGGATATCCCACATTGATATAGCCATTATGCAAGGGCAGGATCAACCCTATACAACTTTAATTGGCTCCCATTGACCTTTCCTGGAAAGAACTCCTCGTTCAGCTTCGCGAGTTGAACTGCACCTCCATCCGTAATGTCCCTGACAATATATGGCCCTAACCAATGTATCTGGAACTTTCCTGGGGATTTCATGAACTTACTATCATATATAAATACTAAATATCCACTCTTAAAGGTGTGTTGCTTAATACGGCAATCATACCATGCCTTTTCGCGATCCTTCTCCTCCTGCTGATCAAAACTGGCCAAGAAGCGATCTTATTCCAACTCAACTATTTACGTGAGGTGTTATTCCATGGTATCCCAATCATCCATCTCTATAACTTCAGAAATTTGCAAACTCAACATGATGTACTCCATCAACATTACAACTTCTTGTCCATAAACCAGTCTAAACAGTGTCTATCTAGTAAAATTTTTACAGGTAGTTTTATATGCCCATGGCACAACTAGTATGCGCACATCCCAATAATTATGTTTTTCATCACAAATATTTGTTAAGGTATTCTCTAGAATTATTTTAAAGGCTTCCACTATTCCATTTGCTTGAGGGTGATACGATGTACTTTTTTGATGATACACATGCAATTCTTCAAGCAAGGAAGGAATCATTTCGTTCAATAAATGTAAACCCCTATCACTCATCAAAAACTTAGGGCAACTAAATTGACACAAAATGTATTCAAAAATGAACTTCACAATTGTAGACATGCTACAATCCTTCACGCACTACGCCTCAACCCACCTGGTCAAGTATTCAGTTGTTGTAATGATGATAATTGCTTCTGTCTTCTTTTCAAGTGGTTGAATTGGTCCCCCCAAGCCTACTGCCCACTTATCGAATGCCTGCAACAACACTTTCAGTTTCAGAGGCAATTCATCTCTTCACGACAACCTCCCCATTCTTTGACAGGCATCGCATGCCATGCAATAATCCTTGGAATCCTATGCACAGTTGGCCACCATAGTCCTGCTCGAAGGATCTTCTGTGAAGTTTCTCTTCTCGCATAATGTCCTCTCGCAGCTCCTCCATGTGCCTCAGAGAGGATACTTTGTCTTTCATAATCTGGGACATACCTATGCAACACTTCATGTGATCCTATTTTATATAAGTGCCTTGGGATAATAGAAAAATCTATATCCCTGACAACCAATTCCTTCTTTTGTTGCATTATATACCCTTCAAGAGTTGTACCCTTAGACAAGAACTAGATTATGTTTGTAATGTGTTCATCTGCAATGCGCATAGAAAATAGTTGTGCATTAGGAAATTCTTCATCCAAATTGGTGGGCTCATCGCCATTCTCAATCCGCGAGAGGTGATCTAGTCCAACATTCAATTGTCCTGCCTTCACAACTACTTCAAATTCATATTCTTGAAATAGAAGCAACCATCTACAAATCCCCCCCCCCCCCAACATAGGATTGTTGACTAGGTACTTCAAAGCGGAATGGTTTGTATACATTTTGAAGTGTGCACCCAACAAATAGTGCCTAAACTTCTAGAGCGCATACACCATCACCAATCCTTCACTCCCTGTGGTTGAATATTTATTTTCTCCCTTAGATAAATTCCTACTCAAAAACTCTATTAGATGGTCAATATCACCTATGCTTGGTTGGGTTAGCACAACTCCCAATTCTATGGAGGATGCATCTACATGGATGTGGAATTCCTTCTTCCAATTAGGGAACACTAGAATAAGTGTTATGACCATTTTTTCCTTCAATACATACAAACTCTTTTGGCAATCATGATCCTAGCAAAATGCCGCATCCTTCTTCAGCAATCTCTCCATGGGTGTAGTGATCTGCACATATGCTTTGATGAACTTCCTATAATATCTTGTATGTCCTAGCATCGCACACAATTGTTCGACATTCCTCGAAGGCTTCAAATTGGTAATTATTGTAATTTTGGCAGGGTCTACAATCCACCCCTTCTTACAGACAACATGGCCCAAGAGTATCCCATATGGTACATAGAATATGCACTTCTTCATATTAAGGAATATTTGATACTTTCAACAAGTATCTAGCATGAGGTGAAGACTGGAAACATGCTTCTCTACTAACCCAAACACTATCCAATCATCAAAGTAAACCTCCAAAACCTTATGAATATATTCTTTGAAAGCTGCGACCACCACCCTAGAAACGATTGTGGGGGAATTCTTAGGTCCAAAAGGCATAATTGTATACTGAAAAAAACCCCATTCAGTAGCAAAGGTATTCTTACTCCAATCCTCTGACGTGATTTTGATTTGATGATACCCTGAGAACCCATCAGTAAACAAATAGGTTTCCTGACCTCCCACATTCTCCAATACTTCATCTGTGAAGGGTGTAGGGAATGGATCATGGACACAAGCATCATTCAACTTTCTTAAATATACACAAATCCAAATTTCACCCTTCGTTTTCTTTTCTTGAACCACCATATGACTAACCCAGTCCAATTCCTCAACAGGATCTATAATCTCAGTGTAGGTTTAACCCCGTACAGAAATTACCTGCATACAAATTCTAAAACACGGAAAATAAACAATGCGAGAGGATAACACATAAAACACATATACACAGAGATTTTCCCCTGGATCCCAAAACTGGGACTACCAGCTTGATTTTTTATTATGTTCCTTTCAATGTTACAATACATATTTATACATGCCGAAGCATCCAATACCATGGACCGAAAACCATTGTCCAAAACAATGGACCAAAAACAATCGCATCCAAAAAACATATTTGAAAATCATGCACAAAACCATAGGTGGGTCTACCCAATCTACACAATCGATGCTCCGCCCCCCCTCTAACTCCCCGATTAACTATGTGGGCTAGTCATGGAAAAAATATAACACAACCCAACATTCTCCCACTTGTTGTTTTCTTTCCACAGGGGGCCACAAG